>CAJNOP010000565.1:124217-137030 GCA_905250075.1 Rotaria sp. Silwood1 | reverse complement strand
ATTTGCATTAAAAAGTGTAATCGATGATTATGTGTATTCATTTTAAGGATACGTTGTCATGATTTATATGCAAAATATAAATAAATAATAATTCATCTTGATTTTAAAATATGAAATATAACAAAAATATCTTTATGAATTTCTTAATACAAATGTTTTAGAACAATGTTAGAGATTTCAATTTATTTTTAATTTCAATTTCCCTCTTTGTCAGAATATAGCATTAGTGTTTAGAATTTAGATCGAAAAAATATTAGTCATAATGGATATTCTTTAACCAGAAATTATCATTACTGGTATTTAAAAATAAACATAAAATATCATTATTAATATAAATTTGAAATACGAATTTTGTTCATTATTCGAGGGACGTCTATTCGTTCTCAGTTTGAATTTGATTTATGCATAAATTGCCTTAGGAATGAACTAAAATTGAAATGAATAAAAAAAAATTGTTTTCTAGTATATACATAAAAATGATCATAATTTTTCATCATTTGTATGCTTTTTCATACATAATTTATCTCATAATTCATTATATATGTGTTTTTTTTCCACTAAATTTGCAATTTATTAAATTTAAAATGAAATAGATTGTTCTGTTTCTTTTTTATCTTCCATCTCGGTAAGATGAAGAAAGAGGAACAAAGCGTAAACACGTAGTGCGATTGCAAGGACAATAAAATCGCAAAAAGTATACATGAAATGCATTCATGACGCGTTAGGTTTTCGAACGAAAATTTAATTGTTCAGAAACTTTTATGCGTTTTGAACGTGTAAAGATGTGAACTTTTTACGGTTTTAGTTTCGTTAAAAGTTCAATGTTACATGCTATTATCATACATTTGTATTCTTTCTGTTTTTTCTTTTCTTCGTCTGCTCTCTTTCGTTTTCACCTTTCTTTCTCGACTCTACTAACGCTTTGTTCTTCCAGCATATTAGAATGTAAAAAACAATAACAATGGTAGCACAGAAAAAAATACAGAAAGAGGTTCAGAAAGTTTTTATCCCATCAAACGTTTACAATAGTCACTTTGGTTATTCAGAAACAACTGGATTCGTTGGAACCATTTCTTGAATCAATTGTTTTAAACAACCAAGGTAGATGCCTCTATATGTAAGTCTGTATGCATGGCCAAGCGCTAGAACGCACAAAAAAAGGTGAAAGAAACGAGAAGAGAAAAAAGAATACACATGGATGATATTGTGATCTAATATTGTCGATTAATCATATACAAAAACACTTCTTATCGAAGTTTTATCATTATGTTATTACTTGAAGAGTAATCGAATAGTTAGCAACAACGGGAGCACTGTTGCTATGATTATATGAAATCAAGACAATGTCTTAAAGCTTTATTTTCAGAAATACAACACCTCTACTATTCTGCTCCGATCGATCTAACTATCACATGATATACAACTGAAGCACGCATATAACGAAAACAAAATCAAAATACATACCTTGGCTATGTCTATGACTGCTTCAATTACGACGATGCAAATGATGCTTAATAATAAAGATATTGTGAAATTGTGAAATATTAAAGCAAAAGCATCCCTTTATATACATCCAGAAATCTGCTTGATCGCGGTGCATTGATCCGTATACATGAAGCATCAGCGGACGAAGTTGAAAAAAGTACGTTGATTTTTTCTCACCAACATTTTTTTGACACCAATTGTTTTTTCAACCCGTATCTACTATTATTTTGCTTGTTCTCTACCTCGCTGTTCGAGCAGCTTTATCGATGCGCATATACAGAAAAAAATCGCCTACACAATTTATCGTTTCATTACTCAACCATAAGTAAAACATAATCATTAGAATGATACATCTATTATTCCAGATTTCACGACCCGAAGCGAATTAAAAAGGAATCATCGTACCAGTGGAAAAAATATTCCGCATTTCGTGATACAATTTGAGATAAGCTCTAACAGTCATAGTTGAGAAGCATTGATTGATATTTTATGACCAGAAGTGAATTAATAACTATAACCATGATCGAGAAGTATTATTTGGAATTGAATGATCTCATGCCGCACTAGATTTTATCATCGTACTCTAGAGGCCTCATTTGTAATTTTATCAACAAAAGACTTCTCAACATTGTCATCATACTATAGAGGCTATTTTGAAGATATATCACTAGAAGTTGATTACAAACAAACCCTAGTACTTCAAAAGTACACTTTTGTAGTTAATTTGCCCGATCTAGATTCAAAAACAATCACCATACTCAAACAACGATCATTTCGAATTCCATGACCCAGAGGGGATCAAACAACAGGTATCATACTTATCGAAATATTACTTCCAATTTCATTATTCACACTCGAATAAAAACGAGTTCTCGCACTCATGAAAATATTCTTTAGCATATTATGCCATGAAATGCATTGATAATCAACCAACAAAAGCCTAAAACAACAATTCCTTACTTTTTCAGCGAATCGGATTAAACACAATTCATTCTAACGATTGAAATATTATTTCAGATTTATAACTCAAAACAGAAAAAAAAACGAACGCAATCACCTATTACGAAGTATTTTTCGACCCGAGGTGAATGGAAAATGAATCATTATGGTTCGTAAAGTTTCACTCATAATTTTTCAGTAAAGTCAATTTAACAAAGACTTCCTCTAGTACTTTAGATATTTTGGAATCCTACCACCTCAAACTGATCAAAGACACGCCATTGTACTCAATAAAACAGTAATTGGAATATTATGAAGTGACATGTATGAAAAATCAATCATGTAAAGGCTTAAACTGTTATTCTGATTTTTTTCGACCAACTAGATGAAAAAGAATTCATTCTAACAATTAAACTTATTTCAAATTTATAACCTAAACGAGAAAAAAGATCGTATACCATCACGTATTATGGACTATATTATGACTCAAGGTCGATTGAAAATTAGTCATCGTGCTTGGTAAAGTTTTAATCACAACTTCTTCACCTGGGTCAATTTAAACACAATTATTCAGCTACTTTACTTTTTTCTCCGGATTTTACCCCCTAAAGCAGATTAAAACACAGCAACGTGCTCGAAAAAGCCTTTATTTCGAATATTATGGTCTGAGATGGATTGAAAATTAATGATCAAAAGCCTTAAACTATTACCTCGAATGTTCCACGCCACTGATTTGAAAAGGCTTCATTATAAAGACTAAAATATCATTCCAAGTTTCCCACCGAAAAATGCAATCCAAACATTGTGGTACTCGATCAAACATTACTGAAAATATACTGAACTTATTTCCATGGAAATCAATCATGAAAAGGCTTAAATGAATAATGGGAACTTTCACGAAACTCGAGTGAAAAGAATTTATCCTAACGATTTAAATATTATTTCAAATCTTAACCCGAAAAGAGTAAAAAAAACTCGTCCTCATTTACCTATTATTGCGAATATTATGATCCAAAGCGAATGAGTAATGAATCATCGTCCTTGGTAATGTTTTATTCGCAACTTTTTCATCTAAGTCAATTCAGAAACAAGTCTTCTACAACATTAGGTTTTTTATTAGAATTTCATCAGCTAAAGTGTATTAAGACGACAGCATCGCTGTCAATAATACATTATTTACAACATTATCAATTCTCATGCATTGAAAATGAATCATCAAAAGGCATAAACCATTATTCGAAATTTATTCACTCAACTGGGTTGAAAACGAATTTATTCTAATGAGTGAAACATTATTTGCGGTTTTCAGCCCCAAAATGCAGTCACAACGTCATTGTACTTAATAAAAAAATTATTAAAAATAACGTGAACTGAAATGCGTGGAAAATTCATCATGAAAACGCTGAACCTGCTATTGAGAACTCTTTCCGGAAACTGGAGTAGAAAGAATATTTTCTAACGATTAAAAATTTATTTCAAATTTATAACCTAAAACAAAATAAAAATAATCGTACGGAATCAAGTATTATTGAGTGTATTATGACCCAAGCTGGAGGGAAAATGGATCATCGGTCTTGACAATGTTTTATTCCCGATTTGTTCATATAAGTCGTTAAAAAGAGAATTTTTCCACTAGTGCATGTATTTATTAAAATTTTAGCACCTGAAGTGGAGTGAAAAAAAACAGAGCATATTACTAAACAAAAATATTACTTCGAATCTCATCATCTGGGGTGCATTGAAAATCAATCATCAAAAAATGTTTAACTATTATTCGGGATGTTTCACCGAACTGGACTAACAAGGATTTATTCTAAGCATTAAAGTATTATTTCAAATTTAGAACACAAAATGGAGTAAAAATGTCGTTCGGAATCACATCTTGCCAGCATATTATGACCTGAGCTGCACTGAAAATCAATCATGAAAAGTGTAACACTATTATTCAGAATTGTTTCACTAAACTGCATTACAAAAATATTTATTCTAAGGATTAAACTATTGTTTCAAATTTAAAACACAAAATGGAATAAAAAAAATCATACTCAATCACATATTCTCAAGAATATTATTACTTGGGTAGCACTGGAAATCAACGATCAAAAGTATTACACTATTAGTCCGAATTCTTCCATCCAACCGAATTAAAAAGAAATTGTCTACGTATTAAACAATTATTTCAAAATTTCTGACAAATGCAAAACAACATCACCGTGCTGAATCAAACATTGTTTTGAATATCGAAAACTGAGATATATTACAAATTTTCAAAACAGACAAAGTTTTATTGGCATTGTTTAACTACGAAGATTGAGCAAAGAAACCATTTGACGGATCAAGGTTATTTCATGTTGCATAAAACACCATAGAAAAAAAAAACGTCCACAATTACCTATTATTGAGAATATTATGACCCAAAGCACATGGTAAAACAATCATCGCGCTTCATGATATGATACTCGTAATTTCTTCATGTAAGTCGTTAAAAAATGAATTCGTCCACTAATTTATCTATCTATTAAAATTTTAGAACCTGAAGTCGATAGAAAAACACAGAGCATCCCTCTAAAGGAAAATATTACTTAGAATCTCACCATATGGGCTGCATTGAAAATCAATCATCAAAAGTGCTACAGGGTGGGGTGTGGGTGTGGGTGTGGGCGGGTGTGGGTGTGGGTGGGTGTGGGTGTAAGTTAACAGAAGATGGAGTGGGTCTGAGTAAGGGTGGTGGTGGATTTGGGTTTGCGTTTGCGTTTGATATATGTCTTCCCTAAATCCACACCCACAGCCACAATTGTTATTCAACTGACTAAACAAATGAAAAATCATTTAGTTTTTCAGTTGCCAAACTACTTAAAAATATTGCAGAAGAAGAGTTCAAAGAAAACATTTGACCAATTTATTCGAAAAAATGGAACTGTTTTCAAATTTAATAAAATAAAATAGAAAAAAATATTTCTTTATTCTAATATTTTCTTTTAATAAAAAAAGCAAAAGAATTGTAAGAATTATTTCATACTAAGAAAGATTAGTGATTTAACATATTTATTCTAAAGATGGATTTAATTTAAAAGAACCTTTTGGAATAAATGTCGATAGAAAAACTATAATTGAAACAATTGTTGTTTGTACACCGACTGTAAAAATAAGAGCTGGTCTTATTGTTTGTTTTGAATTATAAACTGAATCAATATATTTTCCAAGTAATGGATTTAAAATAGCATAAAGAATAATATAAGATGAATAAAGAAAAGCCATAACAGATCCTAATGATGAAACATCTTTATTTTTTAATTGTGGTTGACTTAAAGATGATTGTATGTGTGCATTTAATGAAACATCATCACCAGCTGAACCAAATCCAAATGGAATAAATGATAATGCTATGATCCAAGCATTTTTAACAGTAATTGAAGATGGATTATAAAATGGTAAATACCACACAATAAATAATAAAATTGAATCTAATCTTAACCAAACAAGTGGACTTCGAATTTTTTTCGTTAAGAAAAAAACAAATAAAGCTCCAATTAATTCTCCAAAATTTGAACCTCCAACAATAATTTGTGACCATTCAGAATTTTGCAGATATCTTTTAGCTACTTGAGGAGCAATACCATTTTCAATATAACGATGAATATAAAGTGTTAATGAATAACATGGAAATAACCAAAAATATTTTCGATTTGTAAATATTATTTTTCCTCCAATATACACTGATTCACCAAATAGCACAAAACCTTTAATAAGAGCTTTGAAATAATTTGTTTTATGATTTTGATTTGCTACAGAAAATTGTTCATCTTCAATCATGGTTTTAATTCCAAGTGAATTAATTAAAATCCAAACTACAGCTGATAAACTAAAAAGAATAGGTGTTATTAAAAATGAATAATTATTTCCAAGACGTGGAATTAAAACAAGACCAGTCGTTAATGCTCCAGAAACTCCAGCTATTTCATAAAAGACATGAACTAAAGCATCCATTCTTTGTAATTTTTCTTCATCACTACCAACAATATCACGAGGAATTATTCTTCGAATTAATTCAACCATTCCATACGCAATACCTGTTACACAATAAATTGGAATAATTACATACGTCGGATAATTTCCATAATAACTATAATCATTTTCATGCATGGCTTGAAAATTTGATGGTTTTATTTTTCCTCCAGTTGCTGCATCAATAATCATAAGTAATGCTGTAAATAATGCAAAAGCAAATATTGATATTGATAATACAGTTCGTGTTGGCCAACGTTTTATTAATGGAGCAATTAAAATCGATCCAATACATTGACATGCTTGATTAAGACCAACTAATAAACCAACTTTTTCAAATGTTCGAGCTACATTTGCACTATTAAATGCATCTCGATCATAACGATTTGTTGCTAAACTTACAATTGATCCATTGAATGCTTCTAATCCAAATTTATATAACATTATTCCAAATATATAAATAAATATATTTCGTTTCTCTTTAGAGGAAAATAAATTCCATAGAGTTTTAATTTCACTTTTTTCATTAGTTGTATTTTCTTTTTCACTAAAATACAATAGTTAAAAGAGAAATTTCTTATGATTTCAATTATTTCACATTGATGCGGCTTTGAGCATCAAGATAAGACCTATCTTCAAAGCTTTACTCAATTGTTCTAAACTATAGAGGTGTAAGAGTATGAAATATTGTGTATCCATGTCTTACACTAAATTCAATCAAAATTCGAAGTCTAGTGACATCATTATTTTCGTTTGATGTGCATGTTCCATGATAGATTTTTATCAGCAACAGAAATGTGCTTTGTTATTTTTACAAAAATTTCGTACACAAAACATAAATAATAAAATTCTTACTATTGTTTGTTACGCTTTTGATGTTTCGAATAAATTGAATTGTTTTCTTGTTGAAAAAGATTTTCTTCTTCATCAATATTAGTTTTTTGTGAACTAAGTTGTCTTGTATTGAATTTGTCTTTGTATTGTGAATGAATATTTTTGTTCGATGAAAAACTATTCGAATTTATTGGTGAATAAGTTGGTGGTTGAAGAATCCATTTTCGAGATGAATGATTTACTTTACAAAAAAACGCAATTGAAAAATAACATCTAAAATAGATCAAAAGATAATTTTAATCTTACATTGAGATGAATTTGGATTTGCTTTTCTATTTTTATCTTTAACAGTAACAGGATATTGATATGGATCGAGAAGTTTTGTTTCGAAATCATCTTGATTATTATTTTGATCATGAGAATAATATTGTGAAGCTGAATTTGAATTATTTGTTCGATAATCATCAATATTTAATATTTGAACTCGTGGATTTTGTTGATCTAAAGTAGATAAATCGAAATCTGTTTGAAGTATTTGTTTTACCCATAGATCATCAATAATTTCATTATCATGTTTTGATAAATTTATTTCATGTTGATGATTCGTATATAAATTTTTATTTAAATCATATTTCAAATATTGTTCATTATTAGTATTGTATTTTGAATGATTTATATTTTGATGAGAAAGAAATTTGTTTTCATTTTTTGAAGCATTTGACGGTTTGATTTGTCTTCGAAGAGTATTACTGTTTAATTTTGTTTGTTGTTCATCATTAATTGATGTTTTAATTCTTGTTGAAGAATCAGGTATTTCAAGAATATAACGTCGATGAGGATGGCGAAAGTTTGAACGTCTGTTTTCATTAAATTCATCATGTCTTTCATCATTTCTTAATGAGGTCATCTTTAATAAAAAAAAAAAAAAAAAAAAAAAAGAAAAAACGAAATTCTTAGTTCAACATAGAACTTCTCAATACATACTGAACGGTTCAGTTTTTTATGGTTATTCTAAATATGTTAATGGTTTTGATACAGATTTGTACGTGTTTTTAATAAACGTTCTTAAATACGAGCCAAAAATACAAAAAAGTGATTGCACCTAAGATACAAATGACACATATGACTAAAAATAGTTTTCATTCGTCTGTGTCCTTCATTTTAGAAAAAATATTACTTTAAAATTAAGAATTTATGTTCATAGAAATTGATTAACTTGCTCGAAATTGTTGTCAATTATTTTATTTTTTTTGAGAAGAATTTCAAAAATAAATCAAATCTATTGATAACAACAGTAAATTGACAAACAAGAATAAAATATATTATTCGTTCGTTTTTTTCGATTTTATAATATGTGTCAATTGTATGAAGTATCATTAGTCAATATTGAGATTAAGATTAAAAAATCAAATGTATTTGATTTTTTTCAAAAATTAATCAATAAAAAAGAATTCAAATACTTGCTTACTTCATTTTTTATGAATCGAACATGTTTTGTTAGATAAGAATCTTTGTATTTTTGTTTGAAAAGATTTTAATAGCACATTTGAAAAATGTTCTCAAAATCAACGAACATCGATCTGTACTTTTATGTCGATAGAAAGAGATGTTTGATCAAAACCAGAATATAACTAATGTGGTTTTTTTTTTCTTGTTCTTTCTTTTTTCTATGCTGTGTTATAAGCATAAATAGTCCAAATTTTCTTTTTATTCTCGTTCTTTTTCTTTTTTGTCCTTGCTCTTTCTCTTTTTCTCCTTTCAATAAATACGTGAAAAAATAGTGAGGACAGAAAATGTGCCGAAGAGAATAAAAGCAATTGACAGTGTTTTACGATTTAGTTCAGATAAGCTACAATCGAGATTAATAGTGCTCTAATCAGAAAATTGGTTGTACTGATGCACACTCTCAGCTGTTTTTTTTGAACTTTTTAGTTCATTAACAGTTGTTTTCCTAAATTTACAGTTGTGTTCATCCGCATGTTCACCTATACCCACACTCATCACATTCAATGCATGATAGCATTCTTGATAATATAGAATTCGTCATAAGGTATAGGAAAAAAATTCTTGACCAGATGTGGATGTTGATATTTACTTCTGTCACATCCTATATCTTTCTATCTTTTGATGTTCATCTGGATGATGAGAATCGTATTTTGCTTTGAATAAGTTATGCTGATATTAAATATTTTTATTTTATCAACAGTCACTTTTCTTAAGAGTTATGAAACTATTCAGACAGAAAAGAAATTGAGATATGCATATAGATTGTTTGTCCATTCTCAATCTATTTTAAGTAAGTGAATTTTTATTTGAAAATTGTTTTATAGACTAGTATTGATGTTTTATCCTGTAACAATAATTATAAAGTAGTAAGACTGTTCATATTATTAATTGATGGTTCAAACAAATATCTAAGTTATCATATGGTTATGTTAACTTTAGATTATGATAATCTATTCATTGGGTAGGTACATCAAATCATTGAAGTTTATTTTAGATGGAAATACTATTATGCTTATTATAGAAGTTCTGTATTTTAAGAATATATAGATATTTACGGATAGCAAGAATAGCAACACAATTGCAACCAACAAATGTTAACATAGCCATTGTATTTGTACTAGATAGCTAGTATTGTTGTTTTTCGGCTTGTACAAGTAACGCAAAATTTTGTTGAACAAATTTTTGAAATTTTTTTCCCGATTGGACAGGTTTAGATGCATTATTAGGAACAATTCTTCACGCTTATTACGAATTTGCCATTTTTTCTTAGAAAACCTACATTCAGGCATCAAAATCGTATTTTGAGTTTCCTAACCAACATTTTTTTCAAAAAAATGTTGAGTGATACACTGTTCGATGCAGAATTTAATTCTCTACAAAACAGCCTATTTATTTAGATGTACAGAAAAGATTAATATTTCTGAACACGTTAAGTGTCTCAAGATTGATCGAGGAAAATCTCTGTAATAATGATCTACTGATGTTTTGCATTTTTTATCTGAGTAAAAATAGTTTAGAGAAAATCTTGCTCATTGCTTAAAACTTCGTTTGATGCTCTACAAAACTGGTGTTAGAAGTACTTCATTGGGAGACATACTTTCTCAAGAAATTAGAATTTTAACAGCAGCACTGGAACATAAGGATGTTTCATGTAACAGCGCTATGCATTGATAAAATCTTTTTAAAAGTCTGAGACTCCCGTCAAAAAAACTCTTCATTTCAGCATAAATAGAGTGCGATAATCTATGTTGAAGGGCGTTTGAATGGACTTTTTAGCTCTGAAACCTTTCGAAATAATTGAAAAAAAATCGTGTCAAAACTGTAACAGCCTTATGTTGGAACAAGCCGTTTCAGAGAATATGTTTTGCCAATCGATAATACTTTCTTTCATATAAACTGAAAACACAATAATCATGAACAATGATAACCTTTCAAATTGTATAGAACCTTGCGGATTTCTTAAAATCTTTTTCTTGTTTTATATTCTAACAGCAAGTATAACTCTAGCGATTCTATATTGTGCTTGTTAAGATAAATATGTACTACAAATGTTTGCTACAAAAATAATGTCTTTTTTTCTATAAAAAAATGCTTTATGTTGTCTTGGTCAAAATGTTGGATTATTCGTTTCTATGATTGATAAACTGCTTGTTCGATGAATACCAAAGAGTTATCTCAAGATGTCAACCAGATTTGATTCTGCTAAACAATAATTTACTTACAATTAGAAAGCAAAGGATTATAATGACGTCCATACCATTGATACACATGTGTTAGAAGCTACATCCAATCCTAATTATCGTCAAGAACTCGATAGAAAGCATAATCAAGAGCAACACTCAGTAGCAATGATGTGCAAACAACAAGTTCTAAGTGAAACAATGCATAATAGTAGTATCTGACTGAAGTCTTGACGTACCAAATAAATTATCGATTCCATAAAATCATAGTAGCAATGCATTGACAAGTAACACTTGACCCAACATATAATTAATTACTTCAATAATTTTCATTTAACAATCGATAGGCAACGATCAATGCGGCTCGTACATTAAGATGACTGGCTGAGACGAGCCAAAACACATAGACAAGACATATAAAGTAAGAATTGAATGCATGACAGATATAGGCGAGGTATTCATTATTTTTTTTAATTTCACAACAAGTTCTAAAGAATATAAAAGAACAAGGCGGGATTTATTCGCATACTAATCATATACACAGAGGTGCTATTTGCAGAAAATCATTATTATTGTTGCTGGCATTCAATTTTGAATAAGTATTAGTGGTAATTGTATCATTTGTATTCGACCTTCTCCCGAAGGACATTGGCAATTCTAATGAAACTTAAAACTCGTGCAAAGTTTTCTCTTTTAAGTAATATATCATTTATTTTTGCTATGTTCGTCAATTGAAGATGAGTCATCTTCATGCGAGAGTTTTCTCTTCTAACAGATACTCAAGAGTGTATTCTATATCTAAATGCATTGAATTTGTTTATTTCGGGTTTCGGCAATCGACTAGGTAATATCATGTAATACACACAGAAAGACGATATTCAGTATTTTACTAGTGTGCTTATTTGATCTTGCTCGTCGTAGAAACATGTGAAATCTGTAGTATATTGATTAGTCATCTCTTTTACCTTATGATGTGCAAAAATAGATTCCATTTGAAACTTCTTTCCGTGTTGAATGGCGGCAACAGAAAGCAAATGGAATGAATCATTACTGAACTGCCGTTAAGAATGTCGTCGCTGATGAAAAAGAAAATAATACAAACTTTTTTGGTCTTTTTTTCTTTGAGAGCTCGTGTCTCTATTGGTTTACTACATTGCTGACAGAAAATATTTATGTTTCTTTGTATTTGACAGTTAAGCGCTCTCTGTTCTTTTTAATACAAAAAAAAAGAACTATAGAACGATGAAAACCAACAACCAAACTATTCCACAATTATAGTCATCGATCGATCATCACTTGGGTGAGAATACAAGAAAAATTTTATGTCGTGTAAAGTAGTTTCTACATCGATCCTTGACGAGGGTTGGGCAACTTTGCCATCGGTGACACAAATGATTATTCCAAGCGAAAAAATGACGCTCAGCACAAAAATGATCGGCTCCTGACAAAATGAGAATAATGCTATTTTTCATAGGAAAAATGGCTGAGAATAATGGAATAATGACTATGACAAGAGGAAAAATGATTTTATGTTTTAGTTATATGTATTTTTTCATCAGAGGAAAAATGAAAATCCATCAGAATAATGCTATTTTTGATAGAAAATATTGATTGAGAATAATGGAATAATGGCTATAGCAAGAGGAAAAGTGATCTTATTTTATAGTTACATATATTATTTTGGTCCGCAGAAAAATGAAAATCCATCAGAATAATGCTATTTTTCATAGGAAAAATGATTGAGAATAATGGAATAACGATCATCACAAGAGGAAAAATGATTTTATATTATAGTTATATATTATTTTTTGTTCAGCGGAAAAATGAAAATCCATCAGAATAATGCTATTTTTCATAGGAAAAA
>CAJNOP010000565.1:21319-124207 GCA_905250075.1 Rotaria sp. Silwood1 | reverse complement strand
AAAAATGAAAATCCATCAGAATAATGCTATTTTTCATAGGAAAAATGATTGAGAATAATGGAATAACGATCATCACAGGAGGAAAAATGATTTTATATTATAGTTATATATTATTTTTTCATCAGCGGAAAAATGAAAATCCATCAGAATAATGCTATTTTTCATAGCAAAAGTGGCTGAGAATAATGGAATAATGACTATGATAAGAGGAAAAATGATTGTATGTTTTAGTGATATATATTTTTTCATCAGGGGAAAGATGAAAATCCACGAGAATAATGCTATTCTTCATAGGTAAAATGATTGATAATAATGGGATAATGACTACAACAAGAGGAGAAATCATTTTATTTTATAGTTACATATATTTTTTTTATCAACGAAAAAATGAAAATCTATCAGAATAATGCTAGTTTTCATAGGAAAAATCGTTGAGACTAACGGAAAGATGACTATAACAGGAGGGAAAATGATTTTATGTGATAGTTACATATATTTTTTCATCAGCGGAACAATGAAAATCCACGAGAATAATGCTATTCTCCGTAGGAAAAATGATTGAGATTAATGGAATAATGGCTATAACAAGAGAAAAAAATGACTTCATCATATTGTTATATGTATTTTGTCCTGAGCAGAAAAATGAACATCGATCTGAATAATGCTATTCTGCATAGGAAAAATGGTTAGGAATGATGGAATGATGACGACGAGAGGAGGAAAATTGATTTCATCTTAGAGTTGTTTTTTTCTGCTAGTGGTAATATGAAAATCGATGAGAATAATGTGAATATACGAAGGAAGATTTTTCGATTGAAGTAGTTTTCGACCGACAAGCTAGAGAAAAATTCGATTGAAATCTACCAAACATTTTTAATAGATTAGAAGTCAATTCGAACGTGAAAGACAAATGTTCTCTTTCTTCTCTCTCGTGTTTCTTTAATGTGAAAAATATTCAAAAAGCTCCAAATACCGACCAATCAAAAAGAAAAACAATTTTTAATCACCAATCAAATTTAAGTTCATTCATCGCTGTTCACTATACAATAGAATAACAACAATAAGAAAAACAACAAAATCAAATTATTCTGTATAACCAAAAGTTCAACCTCCTCCTCTCCCCGATTATTGAAACAGTGGACTTTATAATAAACTTTGAACATATCTTTCGATGAGGCATATTCGTGTTCTCTTTGACGTTCTTCTCATATATACAAAATCATTTTTCCTCTATAGTAAAGCACTTTTCCGCTGTCTTTTCATATTTCCTTGCTACTAAAAATATATGTATATAGATTTATATATGACAGACATTTTTCGTTCGTGTTCGAGCATTATTCCTATAAGTTGAAGTCATTTTTCTGCTGCCTTTTCATTTTTGCATTCACTATGTATGTATAGTACAGATAGTTCTCTTTATCGTGTAACAACTTGATGTATATCATCATGCATAAAATAACATTTTTGACTTGAGCGTCTTTCTATAAGAAAAGTGTTAGATATGTGAATAGGTATATATGATATGACGTAAATTTTAGAGTCTATGGGGGGGGGAGTGTGTGTTGGCACGTATTCCTTTTCTGAATGGTATTCATGGAAGAATGAGATAGGAATGAAATATGGACGCATACGCATATATGTATATGACGGTCGTCCTATATGAACAGAATCGAAAAAAATTCATTTTTGACGTGGAGGGCATTTTTCCGCTGGAAATGAGCATTTGTCTCACCGATCGATTTGTTGCCCACTGCTGTCCTTGACGGCTTTGCAAAATTATCCTGTGGACATGGCGGTTGGCAGACAATTTGTCATGCTGCTCATTTAACAGGTAATTGTATGAAACTAATTAATAGTGCTCTGCCCACGATTGAGTGCCTTCTCAAACGACATCCACTTATGCGTTCTCGTCTACGCGTCGAAGCTAATGACTATTTTCTTGATACTCTCGAATACAATACAAAATATCTATCGAATTATTTATTTTTTTCGACGATGGACTCCAGTCAAGATTCATGGCAAAATATTTGTGAACGTCAATGTAATGAAGATCCATATTCGAATGATGGCACAATGATCTTTCCACTTTTTCATTTCATTCTACTATTTAATTCACAATCATTGAAGAATGACGATTGTTTTCATTTATTACTCTTTACAAATCATTGTGCCTTCGATGGTCGAAGTGGATTCGTTCTTATCAATGACTTCTTAACTTTGGCAACATCATCAGATTTGAATCCCATAGCTGAACCACTCAATCTTGATATTCTTCCATTGATGAATGATTTGATTCCTCGACCATTTGGTCCTCTTTATCCAATATTGACGTTTCTCGCTAAACGCCTCATTAGAAGTGAATTTAGAAAGTTAACTCGACCACGAATCCCAATCAAACTCTATCCACTGCCAGATAGTCAATCGAAAAAATTTCATGTACCACGATATTACACGAAGTTTCTTTTTTCTTCAAGCTCTGTCGATCTCTATGATTGTCTACACAAACAATGTCGACTACGCGAACTCACATTAAATGGTCCACTCTATGCATGTCTCTTATTGGCTATTCATTATTGCTTTCCTCTGAAAGATAATATTCGATTGCAACCATTTGCGATTGGTGCTGCTTTCGATATGCGTTCACGTCTACCTAGGTCGCCCTTAACAAAGTCATCTGTTGGACTCTTTATTGGCGTTAGCGAAATAGAACTTCGTCGGTCACTTTCGATACGATCTACTCGATTTTGGTCTTTAGCGAAGAAATGTATGATAAATACTCGAAATCAATTGAAACGCAACGGCGTTCCATTGATCATGAATATTTTGACTGACCTTGCTAGCAATGAACAGAGTTTTCAACGATTTACTCGAGATTTCCCTGATGGACGTCACTCGGAATTGGCCTTCTCGAACATTGGAAAATATCCATTTGCGTGTGATTACAGTAAAGGAGAAATTCGCTTGCATGGTTTACATGTAATAAACAATAACAGTGTATATCGCACGTCGACAGTGGTATTTGTTACATGTGCCGGTGATGGTCAGTTGGATGTGTCCTTATCTCATGAAATAGATAGTGACGAAAGAGCTAAGCAATTTCTCGACTTCTATATGCGTCTCATTGAAACATGTGCCAATGAAAAACTTTGTCGTGAAGAAACAACCCTCACTGACATTTTGCAATCTGCTCAGTAGTAAAACAGATCGTGTTAATAGATCACAAATGGGCACTTTGTACGATAAAGTAAGGATTCGATTCTTGTATACTTAGCGTGTACGTATCGGTTATTCGATACCGAACTCAGCCATAGAAGTAATCATCATCGCTCAATCTGTGTGTTGCTTTTATAGGTATTCTTATAGTTTTTCTGTAATTCTTTTATTTGGTGACCCCCACACTTTCTTAAATGAGTTTGAAATAAAGTCGAAGAGACAGCTTTTCTAATAGTTAATGTTTTCTGTTTCCGTTGAAGAATCTATTCAGATATTCTTTAAAAGATATACGGCACTCATGTTATATTAGAGCTTTTTTAAAAATATTATTGAGTAATTTTCTCGGAATCATATCAGTGTTTTTTTTTAATGTCAAAATCGAAGCTCACAAGCCATTTGTTTTGCTTGCTTCTTTCACAAATCTTCCCAAATGATTTCAAAGTCATCTTAAAGATCTTTGAGATGAAGATGTCCTCGTGGTAATAAGTTTGTCGTAATTTCAATAGCTGTTACCATATTGTTAAATGTTTCTTGGTATTTGTCAAGTTTATGCAATGCTAATGCAATATTACTAAATGTTCTTAAAAACGGATGAGGATTAGGTGGAAGAAATTAATGTTTAATATTAAGACGCTTTGTTGAAATATTTTAATGCTTCATCATATTTTTTTCTTTAATAGTAGCTATTACCTAGATTAGAGTATGTTATTGAAAAGGATGATTAGACACAAGGCTATATTCAATGCCATTTTATGATATTTAAATGCATTTTCATGGTCATCTTTTTTTCTGTACACTTCAGCAATATTATTATACGTACTAGCAACAAGTTGTTGATTGGATTCTGGTTTGACTAAAGAGATTTTCACTGTTTCTTCGAAAAAGTAAATCATCGATTATGATCATCTTTATTTGAATAAACACGACCAAGATTATTATAGAGACTGGCAAAAGTTTCATCATCTGATCGTAAAAGTTTTTCGTCAATTTCAAGTGATTTATGATAATACAATGATTCGTTCACAACATTTCGTCGACGTTTATAAATACTAGCAGGATCATTATAAATAATAACAAACACACGAGGGATATCATCAAGCAATGATAAATCATTCAACATGATTTAATAAAATTGTTGTTGCTCATCATACTTATCCATTTTATTTAATAACTTATCTAAGTTATATTAGAGGTGCACCAAACCCAAAGCAAGTCAAATCCAAACATTACATTTGAATTTGATGCATGCCTACTGTGAAGTCCAGAGCTTTCCACTTTTATTCTTCGGTATTGTTATGAAGTCAGAAGCTTTTTACTCTCACTCGGAGGCAATGACGAGTTGTAAGAAGTTATTTCCGTTTACTTTCATTTTTGACTATTAAAATAAAAGACTTTTGTCCTAGGTTTTATTTTATGTCATGCTATCGAAATCCTCGTTCAGCCATGCTGAAGAATAGTTCTGAAGTTCGCAGCTTTTTCGACACCTTGCCATAGTCATGTATGGAAAGGAGGTGTTTGCCCTCAGTCGCAGCGATGTTTCGACAGTGTCATCATACTATGTCTATGCTTTCTCTCATAAAATTTTCCCTCATATTATTCTAATAGCTCGATTCTATTCTCTAGACTAACGAAAGGTAATGAATAGAACGGGATAAGTTTTTAAGATTAGCTTAAGCATTCTATCTTTCATAATGTGCTGTGAAGTCCATTTAACGAAGTTGATATGACTTCACAATTAACTTCTCAAAAACTAGTCGACAACAACTAGATAGTGGAAAGTTGTCTATCATGCAGCATTTCTAGTGCAAGTTCAGTTCATGATTCAACAGTTCATTTTTTTATTTTGACAATGAAGAACTTCATTTTATTTGATAATACTGTTCATCTATATACTACTGTATCAAAAACCCTATTATCATATTTCGTTGCTGTTCGCACTGAACCAAATCACTATTATCTCATACATGTTAAACTTGCAACTAGAATTCAACCCAAACTTTTCTTTCGAAATGAATTCAATAGAAATATGTTAAGTGAAAATTGAAAATCAAAAGTTGTACCTCGAAATTCTACAATTAAAATTTGAAGACAAGTGGTTCAATGAGTTCAAACTTGAATTTTTATACTGCTGCAGCAAACATAAACTTTAGCTGGTTTTCTTAGTCAATCATTTATTACTCTTGTTTATACAATGATGATTGATTTATATTAG
This sequence comes from Rotaria sp. Silwood1, assembly GCA_905250075.1. NCBI lineage: Eukaryota > Metazoa > Rotifera > Eurotatoria > Philodinida > Philodinidae > Rotaria > Rotaria sp. Silwood1. Next base: position 118,782 of record CAJNOP010000565.1, on the reverse strand, counting down.
ATGGGCTAATATGGTAAGAAGTCGGTTAGGCACATAGTTACGTGGACTCTTCGGCATAAAGATCCATATGATGAATACAGGACTCGACTAGCTTGGTGACACTGTCGAGGAGACTAGAAGAAGTTGGATATTTGCGTTGAGATAATAAAAAGAAAGCTTCGATGAATGCTGGAAAATGTATTCCTAAAAAATAGAAACCAAATTCATTAAAATGTGACTACTAGACAGGATCCGTTAGGACATTTTTCAATAAAGAGAATCATTTTTCGATCTTCGACTTACCAGCTGGTGTAGATTTCGAGAGAAATTTTTTCCACTTGTAGAATATTTGTGCATACAGCATATCGATGGATGGCATAGTTATTGAGTGATCGATAACGCCACAAATGCTATTCGAACAGAAATTAGTAGTCGTAAGTCTATCAACCGATAGTCGAAAGCAATACATATGAAAACAACACACAGACGGAGTAAAAAGCCGATTTTTGGTCATATAAAACCTTACTATCTACTTATGGGATAAAAACAGCTGAGTTTTGCTTCGATTCTACACGCATTCATAGCCTGAACTAAAAAAGAATCGGAAACGTTTGCAAACGCACTAGAAAGTAAAATACGGTCAAAGTAATTGCCTTTCGTATATATTTTTTTGTGTTACTTGACTTAAATATATAATGGGCCAATCAATTTTGAGAACTACGATTGGAGTGATTGATACCTAAATGTGAGCAGGTCTCACGATACGTTTGGATTCGCATTTCGTATCAGGATGTATGATGAGGTACTCAAGTTGTAATGATTAAAAATCCTATTTGGTCATAAGTGTCCTCACCGTATGCGTATCAACACTTTGTGAGTTATCTCAGTCAAAACTGTGCGTGTACACCAGAATACTTCAGAATTCATCAGGAATTATCCTTACGGTAGTATTGAGAAAATTAGGGAAGCCTTTGCTTTGACTCCAGCTAATCATCTTCAAGGTAAGATTCGATAGCAATATTGAATGCAAACGAATCATATTGCCAATGGGGTATTGAAATGAGAACTTGCATGAGTAAATATTCTATATAATTACTATTGAATACCTATGCATGGTGCACAGATGGGGTTAGTTTATAATTGGAGTCAAATCAATAAATATACGATAATGAATTAAAAACCTGAAGGTTTATTCAATAACATGAGTAAATGTGTTTTTTTTTTCATTTGTCTCGTGGTGATGAAACTGGCTATTCTCTAAACTTGATGACTATAGCGTAATGCACTGACCGTCGATTCGAACCTATATGGCATAAAATATTGAAAGAAGTTTTCCTGCTTGCACATAGCTCATATTTTGAAAGTCTGCGAATGAAAACCTTTTCTTCAAAGCCACTCAACTAAGATAATGATTACGAAAAGTTTATTTCTAGACTGACTTCACTTGACATACCTAGCAAAGTTGCGAAATTGTCGACTAGTCATTGTTTTATATCCACGTCTGATCACTATTGTAATATAGATAAAAGCAATTCTTTCGACAAGAAACATATGCTCATATTTGGTTTGCGATGTTGATGGAAAGATAATCTTGAGCAACTTTAACGAGCCAGTTATTGAAATGTCATTGTCTGTCAGAATTCGATTCATCGAGGATTGAACCTCCTTCTGTTTGCTTGTGAGAATGATTGGTCTTTCTAATGTAAGCACATCTGAGTTGTCTTCAATGGCAGCCGAATTAGATGGTGTACTTGTTGCGTTCTCGGTGACATCTAACGATCGTTTTCTTTCATTCATCAAAGTTGCTTGATTTTGTAAATGATTTTCGTCTCTTCCAATCATCAATTCGTTGTTCACTTGTAACTGATTACGACGATGCCTACATTTCATATAAAAACTCATAAGTTCTATAGTTTTGTCCCTGTTGTGAAACAGTCGCAAAACTCGATATTCAGACGAAAAGTTCTCGCTCGAATTTCTTTTTTGTCCCACGGAAAAAAATTTTCTCCTCCTAATGTCGATGTTTTGTACTTACATTACAAGTTTCAGCGTTTCCAAGACGAGGGGCTTCTTAATTTCTTCATCGATTGGACTCGGTTGCGAGACGGTTTTACCTGAAATGACTGATTTTACACTGTGCAATACTGACCATCATACTTACCAGTTTCATTTTCCTGATCGAAATCGATTCGTAACGAAGGGTTTGCATTGACTTCGAGCAAAATCGGTTTCAGTTGATTGGTGAGAATAATATCGAAACCGATAATCTAAAACAATATCATCGAAGTCGACGAGCAGTACGACGAAGACTGGGTTCTCTTGAACTTCCTTGCTTATAAGGGTGTGGATGTGGGTGAGTAGTGTAGGATCGGCAGAGAAAAAGAATGAAGTGGAATAGACGAAGTTTTTAAAAATTTTCTTAAACATGTGTAAGTGTCAAAATCAAATCGCTTTTCAGGGTTATCACCTTTTCAAATGACATTCTTGCTTTTCATATTTATTCACTCAAGTGTCTATGCTCAGAAGAAAGGAATCGAAGATATTTTAAAATCATTGAAGTATCGCTCTAATACGGCTACGACTGAAAATGACGTGTGTGAAGCGATATGTTGCCAAAATAATAGGAGATTTTCACTCCACAATAGAAAGAATGCTGAAGCATCTTCCAATGCAAATTCTTCATCGATATTGTTCTATTCATAGATTAATTGATCTAATTTGAAGTTCTTGTGTTTTTTCTAACTCACTCGTGTAATCAAAGGATCAATGTTCGAATTCTTTATTAGACAGGATCTTCTGAATATTCATGCCTCCTTTGCTTAGTATTCATTTTTGAGACTTTCTTTTGCCTTCGTCACATAAATACGTTTGTTTACAACCAGAAAAAAAAACTATTTTGGACTTTTCAATGATAGATTAAAAATACTGTTACGATTCTTGTACAACTAATGGAATCCAATGGTATGGACTATATTTTGGATTTATACAAAGTTGTTAGATGAGTTAGAGTTAGCTTAATGAGCTATCTTCACTGCTGCTACTACTACTAATATTTAATACCTGAAAGCATCGATTTTGTTTTCGACTGATCGGGAATTCCAATGCGTATTGGACGCGAAGTTCAGGTAGAATAGCTAAGACCGTCTTATTAATCATTTCAGTAATCATCTCTTTGGCTTGCTGGACTTTCTCCAAACTAAATCGTTGGCACAGTTGTGCCCAGACCATAGTCAATTTACGCTTACTGGCATTCGTTTGCTTCTCATCTGTAGCATGTTTATAACTATTACTTCGTTTGTTCAACGAATAATTAGTCAAATGCATGAACGTTTGATGTAGATTTGTAGTCGACGGAGCTTGATAATCGACAGTAGCAAAGCGCGCTAAACCTTCATCATAGAGTAGAACTCCCAAAGGATCCAAACTGAGAATCAGTACGTAGATTCTAATATCGAATTTTAGACCATTGATCAGAAGCGGACGATCAATATATTCTACAAATGAGTCTCATAGCATCTGGATGAAATGTTTAACGCAGAATTGAAGGCATTACCTTGAACAACATGGGGTCGATTAGTCGCGTTCCAACGAGTGGCATCTCGAATCAAATATATGCCTGATTCTTGAGAACCATCTAGACAAACCGGAAAAAGAAAGTGATTCATTTTTGTCTCGAATCGAGCGACATACCTGATGGTTTCACGATGAAAGTTGTAAGAGAACGCTGTTGTCTTCGATCTTCTTCATGAATAGAACACGCGTCAGCTTGAAACTGCTCAGTTTGTTCTGGTAGAAACCATGTTTTTGGATAGAAATCAAATTCATCAGGAAACAGCGTTCGCATGAGGTTTAACGATCGTGTTAAATTGATTTTACGCAAGATATCACACATGCCTATGCGTTATAGAATCATTAGTCTTGTTGCTCGAATCGCAAATTTCAAGAACGCATAGTATCACAATAACAAATTTGAAACATATTTTCGCATAAACTATAGTGGTTATCAATATGTCATCCTACAAAGCTTACATTCGTGTATTTGAAAGTACTATCTCTACCTAATTCTTAGAATAAAGAAAAAGATAATGTGTAACAGTTATTTTAGTTGCTGATGTGAGTAGTTGTGTATGAATTCGAGCAAGACTCACACAGACTATAATTTTTTCTCATAAAACTTGGCCGCTTAAAATACCCTGACCGGTCTCCTAATTCTCACTTAACTCTCTTGCTTCTTGCAAGAGCCACATATAGCAAAACAAATAATTTGCTGATATCGTTTCCAACAAGAAAGCCGTTCTGCGCTGACTGAAATGTCCGTCAAAACCTAATAGAACAAAACTTTTCGTTTCTATCATTCGATTACTAATACTAACACCAAACTACTTGGATATTTTCATCTTTGAAATCTAACTGGGAATAGTCAGAAAGTGGTGACTCACTATAAAGTTCCGTATAGGATGGTACAATCGATCACATACGATACACTGAACATTTCTGTTTTCTTAAAGATCCCTTATTTTACGTTTTTCAGAATAGCTAGATATATGATCATGTCAGTTTCACTGTGTTGAACCATCCTATCGCTGCAACTTTGATAAGATATTCAATTTTTTTTTAGCCGAAGTTCTAATTTTGATTAAAGAAGAACTTGCAAACTCCGAAAACAAAAATAAATACATCTGATAGCCTCTCTAATCATTTTCCAAAAACATTATACTATATATCTGCGTGTATTGAAAGAGACAGATGGGTCGAATTTTTTTAGTATGGCAACGATGTCCGAATATAGTTTCTTTCGCATTGTCTGATTTAAAATTAAGTTTAGAACGTTTTCTTTTTGACACACAATTATTTTATCATACGAAAACAAAAAAAATAAAACTCTATGTCACACGCCGAAAGCACTATCATTCATGACTTCTTACCAGGAAATTTGTTTACTCTAGCTGAAGTGAGAGCGAAATTTCTGTCGCCCTCTTGAAAAGTAGCCGAATGCCAATAAATATCCGAATCCATCGAAGAACCAGAAGTACACTAAAATATAAGACGAAATCAAGCATGAAGAAACAATCAAGTGAATCTACCTCTTTCCAACCAAGCTGTTGTAGACACATTCGAACGACTTCTGTATTCGATCGAGCTTGACTGGTATCAACTTTAGTCATATTTTTCCGTGAACTTTTATCGTCTCGTTTTTATATTGACGCCAAGCGTGTTTGAAATAGAATTGTTGAGAGACTACCATTAGAAAACGTTTTCTCTTAATGTCATTTCAATAAAAGACCTAACACAGTTGCACGAAAAACACCGAAAAGAACGTATACATAACACAAAAGTACAAAACTATTGGAATACTCTTCCCGGTAATTTCCGCGTCTCATCATACCTGAAAGCAACTTACCGTAAAATCTTGTATGGGCGTGTGTCAGAAACTCTGCTAGCTATTATTTTTTGACAGACGAAGTGAAGTATAGTGTGTTATTAATTGAACTAACGCACGTCGTTGAACGCTCGACTAGAATATTCATACACTAAAATAAAGGTATGTGACATTCAACAATGAAACACAGTGAATTTGCTCCACTGAGTACTACTCTTAAGCTAAAAATCAGGGTATTCTACAAGTATTAATAGTCATGAGTTGAAAATAACGAACTGTTCAGTAAGCTGGACTCTATTCTCAGTTTTCGCTCTGTACAGGAGCATAATGGATAAATATAGTAGGAAATTATTAGCTTTGTTATGTTAGTTACGATCCAGTTTTCTGACTAAAGTATTAAAATAATTTGAAAGCAGATGCCATCAGGCAAGCAACTTAAGGATACCGTTCTATGATGAAAGTAGTGTTTCGTTGGGTTTAGCTCCAACAAAAACTAAGCATTGAGATATTTTACTAGGCGCGACGAAAACACTTGTAAAGCAAAAGTCTTTCTCTCCGAACCTTTGGTTCGACAAAGCATTGAACCACAGAAGAGAGTCTGGTTTACATGTCTAAGCGTTGAGTGTAGGGTAATATTAGCTTTTCTTTCATATAGAATGCGAGTAATCAATAAATGAACTGCTTAAAATGAGTTTTTGCAGCCGTTTCCACTCTTAAAACTACTATTAGAGAAAAACTCAGATAATATTTTCAACTTGAAACCATATTAACTTGCTACGTGATAAGTCTTGGTTTTAAAAGCTTCAAAGTAGTTTACGATCTTCTGTGCAAGTACTGAATTAAGTGTCCAAGTAGTTGGATGCTTGATTGCACCCACTATTGTGTACTCTAGGAAATCATCGTTGCGCGTAGAAACGAGATATTTATTTCAATCATGCCTGTCGTTGATATTTTAATAATAAAAACGTTGCGTAGATTCAATGTTTAATAGTTGTGACCTAAGGAAGCTGGTTGCAAGTTCAGAGAAGCAGATGAATCTCATTATGTTATCTTCTCTGCATCAGATCTGTCCTAATGTTTTGAATCCTATCCAAAACAAATGTAATAGATTTTTTTGAAATTCATGTCAATGTTACGCGATAAGGTTTCACATTAAGAAATTCCTGTAACAAAGTAATCAAAGAATGCATCTATTACTGGCTTAATAGTAATGAATAAGTATCAGAAAATATATGAATTAATATAGATAGTTATAATCTCCTGCTATACCTAGTTTAACAAGACAGCGAGACTTCGAAATTAATAAGATTACCGTGAAAACTCTATCTCTGGTGCTAGGTTTGTTTTGTCATTGGTTCTGGAGGCATGCATTTCAATACTCATTATGAATCGTTTTTCACTGAAAGAAAAAAGAGTCATCTTACTCTATAATTGTATTTTACGGTGAACTCATCAGTTTTACTGGTAGATCTTCTGGTGGCAGCATAATTATTACCTCGTTTCAAAAAGATTATCTTAATCGATGCATGCAGAATAAATTCGATCACGGTTCAGTTAGTTGCATCATTGTCTAAGACTTTGAGAGAAATGGATTCTTACTTATGAAACAGTTGAGCCTGATAAGTATGAGCGCGAAGTCTCAAGAACGAGTTATCCGATCTTAGTGTACTGATTTCGAAAATCTCTGAAATAAAAATATATGGAAGACGAGTCCTTCACTTTTCAGATACCATAACTCCCAGAATAGCGACAAGTACAATCTAAGAACTGATTTCTCGTCTTGCCATTTGTTCAGGAGCTAAGACTGGAGGATCCAATTACATATGGAATACTACTTTTGGTATCGGAACACGAGGAAGGATGCTTTCGCATTTTTATATGCTTTCCTACAGATTCAATGAGTTGGTTGGTATCCAGAACGTTAATCTAAAAATAAAAGGAGTAAAAGAATGGATACGTGACACGCATAAGCATACTTTTAGGCTTATTTCTCAAACAAAGTACTGCTCTTGATATTAAAACATGTAGAACAAGAATTTACAAACCCATCCGAACAAAATTGGAAATTACGTTAGATGAGTGGTTCGTAGTGAAAAATAAAGTCAGCCGAGTTACATGCATTGCTCTTTCATATCGATATCGATTTCAAAATTATAAGAAAAAAAAGACGTGCTTTTTATTTCGTAAAGAAAAAGTGTTGCTTTCTTTGGATTTTTTCTTCTCATGTTTTATGTCGGGGGCGCTGAGAGTCGCATCGAACGTCATAATAGCATGATGCAAGGAAGCTGAGAAGGGCAACACATTTATTTTATTTCTTCTATCGAGCAACAACATCAATGACGAAAAAGAAAAGAAAAATGTGCTTGAAACCATACAGTAACTGTCGTATTTGTTTTTCAATATTTTGACAACGAGCGTCACTACGATTCTGTTGTGAAGATGTTGAGAAAAATGAGGATGTGGGTGAGATGAATCTGAAAACTCAATTCATACCCACACTTCATATTGTTACACCATAGCCAAAAGCGTTTCAGGCTGGGTATTGCGATTCCTTGATCAATTTTTCGAAATTTCGAACTCAAATTTTTCTCTTAAGCGAATGAAATTTCGAGAAAATAACGATTTTTTCGAGGCTTAATGAAAGATAATAATGCTCAAGGGATGCGCATCTAAAGTGGGTTTTTTAAAATTTTGTGGGTATGGATTTGGTTGTGAGTGTGGTATAGATGAAACAAAAATCCATACCCACCCACTCATACCCATACCCACACTCACACCCTTATTTACTAATAGTTTCAGCTGTGTGCCAAACATGTCATGATGTATCCCAATAAGATCAATGCTCGGCAAACAGTGCTTGTGGTTGCTTGCACTTTCCAAATGCCGATCATGCTGGCCTCTGTGGCTTGCTCTCTGTTCAATACTCTCAATTGGTCCCATGTGTATCTCCGAATAATGCTTGTTACGAAAGTGGCTATACTTGTGTGAATCATCCACAGTGTTACAATCTTCCAGTTTGCTATCCACAGTCGATGGCTACGCCAGAGATACGCCCGCCTATACCACTCACAACAAATAAAGATTAATATTGAGCCGTTTAAGAAGTAGAACAGAATGTAATACTTCCGTACTACTACTAGTGATGTGTTCTGTAAAAGGAACGGGGCACATGAGATCAAGTTGTGCTCCATTTTCCATTTGATTTATTTCCTACTAGACTTGATGTAGAATTCCACTGAGAATATTTCGATAAGAAAACAGGTGTATACGGATGTGGGTGAGCATTAGAAGAAGACTCATGCACACACTCGTCCTCAATCTATTTATTGACTGCATAAAATATTAGATTATCTGAGAAACTTCAACAGAAAAATTTAACATGTTGTCTTTTATCAAGAATACTTCATTATTTTAGCTAAATTACTAATAGCAACTATTTTTTCACGAAAAGTATTTGTACGCATATTGACGCAATAACACGAAAATCATCCCACTGTAGTTCTGTAGAAATCGCGTATGTTAATGCTTTGATTTCAAGCTCCAGTGTCGAAAACGCTAATGGTAAACGGTCGGTTCGGTTTGCTTGAGGATATCTCATCTACCTATATAGATTTTTTCGAGTTTTGTACATTTTTTTCAAAAACTTAATTGAAGAGGTGTTTTTTCCACATCTCAAACCAGTTTTACTGGTATCAATGACCGTTGGTATGGAAAACATGCATTAAAATGTTCAAATATTCATCGAAATACATCTAATACATTTTATAAAGTCACTTCAATATCAAGTTATATCATCGAAGCAAAATAGAATGCGTGTTAGCCATTGCAATTTATTACATATGTATTTTCATCGCGTATCATTTATACCATATGTTTCGCAGAGAAAAACCTAGTAAGAAAATAAAAATATTGTGAGATGACAAGTACTTCTACAGTTGATTCAGAATTTTCATGTCTGACGAACAACTCAGAGTATTTTTCGTAACAAAAAGATTTTAAAGGCTAAAATTTTTGATATATTCATGTCGCACACAAAGCTATAAACTGATAAGGTTTCACCAACATTAGTGACGTCAGTTAAAGAGGTTGACTATCTCTACCGCGCGGTGACTCAAAGAGAGGCTAGGAGATCTTAATCATCAATTTCAGCTTATACGAAACAATTATGGTAGAATGATGATTTGCGATGAGCTGATAGTCGCCAAATGGTTATTTCTGAAAAGGGAAACTGGTGAGCCAAAACATGGTCATACCGATTTTTGTTCTTTGTCCTAATTCAGTGTTCCTGTCGGTTTTTGCCGTAGAATTAACAGAATGGTCTAATTTGTCTGGTTTGACTACGGTTGGACTCGACCTGCCGTTCAAGATGTCAAAATCGAAAGTTGAAAAATTTTCTCTGGCGATCGTAGCATTGTTCTAGGGGATCCTCTCTTAAACTTTTCGAAGGCAAGTTCAATGCAACGTTCTGGACAGTATTTAACATCTACTATCTTGAGTTAAAGTTAGCTTCCAAGTTGTTTCTGATTTTCTTCAAATCTGGTTCCAATTCCAATTAGTTCGAACAGATCCCAAAAATGGAAAGTGGTGGCTCCCTATTTAAAAGAACGAATAAGTCGTTGTGGATGGCTAGACATGGTTCCAAGCTCTTCTCTGAACGAGGAGAAACTATGACTATTTTTATTAATATGACTAACAACTGAGCATGCACCGAACCTTTTACTACTAAATAGATACATAGAACACTCATTGTATATACCACTAATCAAAAACAAAATTCGATATTGTTAAGACGTGATTGTATTTGTTTTTATGATCATTGAGGTATTAAAAATGAGTGAAAGAATCGAAATGGTGCATAAATCACATTGTTTTATTTTTTTTTATAACATATTTTACAATTAAATATTCATATATATATGCACAATTGACAAACATCTAATTAATAATTGAATTTAAAAGCAAAATTAAATCACACAATATTCACCCCACAGAGACGTTTATTTAAAAAAGTATAGATTTCTTGAAATTTTGGTCGTTCACTACACGGACGCCAACATTCAAGCATTAAATCAATAAGTTCTTTACTTAAACATTCTGGTTTAGATAAATGTAAATCTTTAGCTAGTTTTAATCTTTGATAAACTTGTTCATCATTTAATAAACCATAAGGTAATGTCATGCAATTTGTCATTACTTCCCAAAGTGTTATACCAAATGACCATATATCTGATTGAGACGTAAATTGGTTCTATACATAATTTTTTTTAAATTAAATTCATTATATAATTTGTTATTTAACTTACATTTGAAATACATTCAGGTGCCATCCATCGAATAGGTAATTGAACACGATTGATTTTATAATAATGTGATTGAAATTGTTCAGATGCCATAGCTGAATTTGTTAATTTAATTTTATAATTTGAATAAATTAAACAATTTCGTGCCGCTATATCACGATGTATTACATGATGAGATTCAAGATAACGAAGAGCATTTGATAATTGAGTCATAAAATGAAGACGAATATTTTTTCTTGATAATAACAAAAAAGTAATTTCAATGATTAGTTTAATTAAGAAAATAAAATAAAACTTACGAAATATTTTTCGATGTTAATAAATATGTATAAAGATCATTTAAATCACTATGTTCTATAAGAGCATAGTTTTGTTCTATTGTATAACCATAAAATTGAACTAAATTTGGATGATTAAGACTATTAAGTAATAAATGTTCTTTATCAAATAATTCTCTAGAAAAGAAAAAATCAAATTTGAAAAAATAGCTAATAATAATATTAATTTTTACTTTTGATTTATATCGTTAGTTGTTAAAATTTTAATAAGAATTCGTTGAAGATAATCATTTGAATGATGAAAATAAAGATAACCTTGAAAAATCTATTTAAATATCGAAGATTTGAAATAAATTTTAATAAGATAATTATTCTTACCGTTCCAAAACATCCATTTATTTTTGAATAAGATTTTTCAACAATTAGTTCTTTATTATTTATACGTGGTATCAACATTGTTGATTGAGAATCATTTAATGAAAACAAAGATTCATATGTACTATTACCACATGTACCTTGTATATTTTTTATTGTATTCTGTATACTAATTGGTATATCAGATAATGAGCCAGTATACATATCAACTGAAGAATAAGGATTCATCGTCTAAATAATAGATTAAATAAATTTGATATTTGGTCAAAAAAAACAAAAAAATTTCACTTGAAATTATGCAACTCAAATTGATTTAGCAATTAACATTAGAGTTATCCTGAAAGAATTTCAATTCTATACTGTACCATTTATTTTATTTGACTGAAATTTAGTCTTTATATGAAAAATAATACTAACCGAAATTGGTGTATCTTTTGATATAGCAATTAAATATGGATCAGTAACACTTGATTGATATATAGTTGACATTGTTGTTGGACTAAAATCTGAATTATTCATACTTTTCGATGAATTAGTTGTCGAAATAATTAAATGATGACGAATATCATTATCTGACATTGATGATATACATGATGTATTTCTATTATTAATACAAGAGCCCATTCGTGGTATTGTTCGATAAGTTGGACCGAGTTTCAAACGATTTGTTACACTAAAAGATTTTATATAGTAATAGATTCAAGACTCTCTTTCATCTAATAAAAGTTTTCATAAGACTAATAGAAATATACAAATCAACTGGAACGGTAACAGATCATAAACAATTATAGAATGACAAAAAGGCAAGAAAGTTGCAGATCATCACATAGCTAAGAACTGAACAAACAACATTTCTATTCATCTGAAACTCGCTAAGAGAAAAAATGCAAGAAAGCTTTGAAGTATCGTATCAAAATCAATGTTTAGGGTTGCTTGCTAATAATCTGGAAACGATTTGGTCTCCATTCGATGTTGTAGAACCTGTAAAAAGACTAAGATCTGAAACATATATCAAGACGAGTATTTATTCAAAAATTAAAGATGCTATTCTCCAAAAATTAATGACTCGTCAATCTTTGATTTCGATCACAAATCATGAATAATAGTCCTCATCTTCGGAATTAGCTATGGTCTCTTTAGTTCGTGTGAAGTTGAGAATGAAGGTTGAGACTAAGGTTCAATGCTGGCAAGATATGTTATAAAAATACTGAATAGGCTTAAAGGAATAAAGAGACTATGAAATCTGAAGAAAGTTCAATGGAAAAATTTTCAATTTCGTGTAGATATTCTCATATAAATAGAAAGTTTACTTGAAAAATTTGCTTTGTTCTTCATATGTTTGAGTCCAACGAATATAGATATATACTAATGAAACTAGAAAAAGAATTATAAAACTTAATGCAAAAATTAACCAATGCATATAATGAATATTTGAAACATTATTATCTATAGCAAAAAAAATAAAATAAATAAATAAATATTAGAATTCAATTATAATCGATAACAATTTATACTTATTATTGTTGATAAATGTTTATTAATTTCTGTTATTGTTAATAATTTTGGAGTATTAATATTTATTATTATAGAATCAAATTGAATTTCACTTATTAATATCCATTTACTTCTATTATTAAAATTTAATATTACATTTAAACAATTACTTATAATAAATGTTTTTTTATCAATAAAAGAAATATGTATAAATCTAGCACTAATATTTATATAATCATTTGATATTATAAAATATATTTGATGATTATATTTAGTATTTTTTTGTTCACAATTTTTAATTATTATTGAATGAAATAAATATATATCACGTGTAAATAAATTTGATGTATGAATACGAATTGATGTAAAATTTCGAATAGTATCAAAATGAAAAACAAGATTTATATATGATATTAATGAAGATTTTCTTTTCCAACCAATCCAATCATAACCAATTTGATTTATACCTTGAACATTATCTATTAAACGATAATCATCATGAGCTAAGATTCCATCAGTTAATTGACCGAGACCATCTAAAAAAAATGAACATCATAACTTTCAATATATGTAAAAACCTTCACTACAAAAAAAAAGCTATGTTGAAAGACTGTACTAATTTTTCAAAGAATGAGCAAATCATTATCAGTGAATTTTCGATATTTCTTTCGAAAAAAAAAATAACGATATCAGACAAAAGTTTAATCACAGTAATGAGACATAGATTAGTCTCACCGAAGTAAATACGAATTACAAACAAAATATTTTTTTAATATTCTTTAAATCACATGATCCAGTTCTTATGCATTTTATAGTTCAATAGTCATCAGGTACAAGGTAAATAGCATTACTTTTAAAATTAAAAATTGTTAGCTCTTTCAAGATACTTCTAGAATGTTGTACTTGAATAACTCATTCACGGTGAACTATGGTCATTATAAATCATTCTTTCAAAATAAATAAATAGAAATTAACCTTTCAATGTTCCATTTTCATTTTGTCCATCATATGTTTCATCGAAAAATTGTACATCATAACCACGTTTATCACCTTGAGGTATTGAATATGATATTAATCCATCTAAAATAATTATAAATTAATTTAATTCTAATATTAAATCTATTAAAACCTTGATAAGAACAACCATAGAGTTCTAAACGCATACAAATATATTTTGATAAAGATCCAGTAACAATAGGTATAATACGAATTTGTCGTGCAATAATTGATGGAAGTAAATCACGCATAGTTGGTATATAATTATTTGAACTTCCACTTAAAATCTATAAGGATTTGTTTTTTTTTTTTTTTAAATAGATTTCATTTAAAATAAATATTATTCTTACATATTGTCCAGAAAAATATTTATATTTAATCCATTTTTGTTCATTTTCTCGTCTATATTCAATACGAAATGCATCAGCAAATTGTTCGTTCTTAATTTTGAAATTAGAATAAGAAAAAAAATAAACTTTTCTAATAAACATATTAATTTTCTTTCTTTCTTACGGGTATTAAACTAAATTTTCCTTGAAGTTCAATAAGTGTAATAACAGTTAAATTAACTAAATCAATTTGTATATATTCATATGTTGTTGATGATATTGGATTTAATGGACACCATCCATCTGTTTCACTTCGAATTCTATTTTAACATAAAATATTTCTTTTTTTGTAAATAATAAAACAGCAGAATTTTACCTCGCTTTAAATGCCATTGTACTTTCTTGAATATGACTACTTGATGAAAAAGCTGAATCTAATATTTTTCCAGTTTCAATACCCAATGGATATCGACATGTTTCTTAAATTTAAATTCGAAAAGTATTTTATTGTTAATAGAATTAATAATTACCTAGATCAAATTGTTTCGTATGTGAAATCATAATTAATAGAAAAAATAAACATGTTATTTTATCCATTATCTATTTAAAAAGAAAAAAAAAGATAAGAATGATAAACGTTAATTTTTTGTAATTCTCAATAAATCGAAAATCAGCATAATCTATAATAATAAATTGATAGAAACGTAATATCAATGTCGAACATTGAAAGTGTTATACGATTGATATTTTTGATGATTAAAAATGTATGGTATATATATATATAACAGTCGAAAAAAAACGATTTATTCAATCGTAAAATAAAACTACAGACATACTTTCGATTTTTATTTTCTTTTAATTTCATCGCTCAATTGATGATCAGTCGAATAAAAGTGTATATTCTAGATCATATATTTGTACACGACATGAAGAATTCGTTTACTGTTTCGCATGATTAAACTATACATAAGATTACATATTATAGACAAAGATGACATAAACATTCTCTTCGTATAGGTATGAATAGTTTAATTGAATTAGCGATTATTGCCTATAACATACAGATTGTGTCATCTTTTCTTTTTTCTTTTTTTGGATGACATATATCATCGCCTATTAGATCGATAGTTTAATATATGACAAGAGGAATGAATGCTACTAAATCTTGTTCAGATCATACAAATTTTTTTAATGCTCATGCGTATATATACTATCATTAAGCAAGATAGAAATCACAATCGAATAATAATGTGTATTGAATGACGATGAACAATGAATGATCAAAAACTAAGGGAAATAAAAAGAAGAGAGGAGGAGGAGGGGACAACAGTGAACACATTTATATAAAAGATAAATCAAACACGCGATGTATAGGTGTTTCGATAAAATTAATCATTCAAATGATATATATATATAGACAGTTACAATTTTCGTATTATGAAATGATAGATAAACATCAGTATATGTCTCTTATTTTCAAACCTCATATCACACATATTGTATGTTTCTATTTTAATGCTTCGGTTATCTCTTTGATGTTTTTCTTGTAGCAATTTTAATTCATTTGAGCTCAATAATTTCTTGATCTTATGATCAGTAGTACAGCGTTTTGAAATTTATAGAGTATAAAACAGCTGCTAATCTTTTTCAATGGAAATCATTTTTGGTAAGGATTGTAATGAAAGAAAATTATTACAGTTTTATTTCAACATAAAACGTAATTTTTTCTTTCAAAAAAAAAGTAATTATTGATCAACCGGAAATCTAGTTCATTAGATCATTTTCATTGATAAGAAAATGTCAGACAGTTATTTTCTTTTTAAAATAAAAAAACAAGAATAACTTCTTTTTTTTTGTCATTGAACTTACTTTTAACGAACTATATTTGTCAAATGTTGTAAAGTGTATAAAAGAGACTTAACAGAAAACAAAAAGAGAGAAATGTATTAAACTCGCTTATCAAGGAAAAAAGAAAGATACGAGATCGGATGTTCTTCCAAGCGCATAATGGGTATAGTGATGATGAAAAGAAAGGAAAAAGCGAAAATTACTTTTCTTTTCCTCTTCTCTCTGTCTCTCTCTTTCTCTTGTCTTTTATTCATATATAATAATGACGCTTATGTACGATAGATGATTAAAGATGCAAAGTCCCGGAGGAAACATTGAGGTGAAAATCATTAGTTCACCACCTTTTCTGACTGCTGGTATTCTTACTAGTTATAGACACGTATTAATGATTACAAAACTGATGCAAGATAGGTGTTTGTGATTAAAAAAGAGAGAGAGAGAGAGAATAAATGCCCCCAGGCGGTCAACAACTTGCTTGATTAAAGTAAAGAGAGAAAGTACTAGTTGAAACACAGACACACCGTCCATATTTCCGGCTCAGTTATCTCATTGAAATAACATGTACATTATTATCTTTGAATCAGTCTTCTTACATTCAACTGTCGCCTATGATCATTAATAGATTTACTAGATGGTACAAGTCTCATCATATCTTCATTTTTTATATATTATTTGTCGGTATGTTTATGATCATGACTGCACCAGTCATGTTGCTTGGAATTTTATTTTTTTTGTAAAGCGATATATACACATTTTAAATCAAGTAATATTCTAACTGACTTGCAGCAGATGAAAATATCATTCTTATTGTATATGTATGTATATTTGTCAACTTGATCTCTATAGGTTAAAAAAAAAGTGGATCTTTTTTTGTTTCTGTAATGAACAAATACAATATAAAAAAAACTAATAATTAAAATAACATTTTTTTTTTCTTCTATTCATTTTCAATGAGAGAATAAAAAGGTATTTCGAATGTTCAATAATATAATATGAATAATGCCGATGGACAATATTACGTTACGATATGATGTAATATAAATTGAATGTAAAAAGTAACATATTCATGTAGTCAGTCAATTGAATTTATATTAGAAATAAACAAGTATCATAATAATAAGAAAACTATGATCATATAGTAACTTCTAGAATATGGCATAATCATCTATCTATACTTTTCTACAATGTTTCTATATTGTTTTTGTAGCATACCATATAAACCAACAAATCAAATGAAAAAGTCATCAAAATGTCTTTCAAAGATTTATGTCAATAAAAAATGCATAAAACAAAGTGATCGATATATGCTTATGTTAGAAAGTTATAAAGTTCTTGCTACTTGAAAGAAATATTCCATTGATCTATCTATACAAAATGTTCGATAAGAAACTTCATATTTTCATATCTAACAAGAAATATGGAATAAAATATCTTACGTTTATCACACTAGTTGAATTGTTCTATTTAAATAACTGTGTCATCTACTTTTAAATATCGTTAGATCATAAATTTCGATTTTCATACTTTAAGACAGTTAATGGTAATAATCTTTTGCATAGAATTTACTCTTGGTCTAATAGAACTTCATAAGATTTATTAACAAGAATTTGATAACAGTTATGGTATAAAAGATGGTAAACACTGTGGATTTTTTATGTTAATATTCATTTAAAATACTTAGGAGGACATTTATTTTGCTTGTGCTAAGAATAATTTTGACTATGAGATATTGGTTTGATATGAAGATGGCAAATGTATACTTCATAGTCATTGATGATATCAAACGAAAAAACGAACTGAAGCAAGGAGAAAAACCAATTAAGATCGAATCAAAGAACCAAAAAATCTTCTTCTTTTGGCTTCTGTTTGATTTTTTTTTTCAAATTCTTTTTATTGAATGAGAATAAACTTGAGTAAATGTTAGTTTTTTGTCATTGAACTAATCAATATTGTTTTATATTAGATATCAATTTTATAAGTTTTCGAAATAATTCAAAGATTGTCGGCATATTAAAGTCCAAAATATTATCTAATTTTACTTTCGTTTATTAAACGCTAACTTCAATTATAGTGTAGACATCATCAATCATTTTTTTATTAACCATGACTGACAACCAATTAACATGAATAACAACTTCAATAGTAGAATATTTTCATCGACATAAATAAAAAAAGATTGAAAATGTTATACTTTCATATCTGTACTAAAGGAAAATAACTATCGTTTCGTGTTAGACCACATTAAGTCATCGTTTAACTCTCAACTCTTCATTAATCACTGGAATAATCACTTTTAGAACGATTGCAGAAAACAAAGGAAGCATGAGGTTTGCAAAGGATAAACCATTTTATGTAGTGATCTTCATGATCTATTAACTGGTAAAAAGAATATTTGTTTTCATCGTTCCGCCTTTGAAATATCGAGTCTATAGAATCGATAGTTTTGAAAAATAGAAAGAAAAAAGAATTTTTAGCAACGAAATATTTTCTACCTACTCTTAATAAAATTTCTATGCGATATAAATCGATGAAGAAGCCAACTAGTGACTTAGATGCATTTCGAAAGATTCACAATAACTCGGCAAATGACATATACTAAGGTATACAATTGAATATGGAACCACTATTGGACCGTTCAAGCACAACCCAGAACAAAGTTAATATAGTATGCATTATAAATGTCAACTCATAAAAAGTTGAAATAGTATTTACTATGAATTCAATATCTTCAGAGATTAGAAAGTGGCTCAACGCAAAGTAGATATTTATTTAACCAGATATGCCAAAAAAACATATATATTTTTTTTCACATTAATTTTTATTGATTCACTTCTCCCTTTTTTCCTATTAATACAATAACATAAGATTGATGCTGTTTTTGCTCACTCAGATTTCTCGACAAAGTCATAAAACATGTCTTATTTGAAATGCTTGTCAAAGAATGACTTAATTTTGCCTTTTATGCCGCTATTGAATTTGGATGACATAGCACAGCGGATAGCTTCGTCGAAGACAAGATTTATATCTTGTGGAGAAACAGCGGAACATTCGATATACTTGTACGCACCGATTTTTTTGCTAAGTAATTCACCTTCTGCTCGTTGAATAGGAGACTCTTTACATTTTTTCAGTTTTTCGATTGTAATTTCGTCTTCTCGTAAATCTGAGTATGTGCCAACAAGAAGAATAGGTGTTTGTGGACAATGATGTTTCACTTCGGGATCCCACTTGTTACGAACGTTGTCGTATGAAGTTCGAGAAATAAGAGAAAAACATATAAGAAAGACGTCTGTCTGCGGATAAGCCAATGGACGAAGACGGTCAAAGTCCTCTGCTCCAGCAGTGTCATGAATGTTTAGATTGAATTCTTTTCCATCGCACATTGTATTCCGAAATGCAGCATCGAAAATAGTGGGAAGGTTAACTGAAAATATGCCTTTGGTGTAAAAGTTGAAGAAGCACGTTTTGCCTACACATCCATCGCCGACGATAACTATTTTAACCGTACGTATCTCTGTAGGAACGATTTCGTTCGGTTTCGGTGGCTGATGTAGTGAATGATGGTTCGAGTAAAATGTCGACGTAGGATTGTCGTATCCTTAACAGAGAGCAGACATATAAAAAAAGAGGCATGGGATAAGATAGAACAGTAAAACATAACAATGTCTGCAAGAACTAAATAAAGATGGTCGTCATACGTAATGAACGTGTATAAGAATGATCTCAACCACAGTCGGAACACTTCTGTTGTATTTTATCTACAGCGGACGTTATTTTCTTGTATATGTGTGGATGTTGATGAAAAGATACATGCACATTTACAACCTGCTACTTACATCGACTCAGGTCGAAAACAAACAAATGATAATCATTAGTCAGAAAAACAACTGTGATGTTTTACGAAGCGTAACTAGGACACATAAATTATTTGATGAAGAAATTTTTTCGAAATAGAACGAGACATTTGTTGTGATTTTGTAGATTCGTTGGGGGTTTTTATGAATTCAATAAAAGTAATCGTATCTGTTTTTCTTTATTTTGGAGGAATATTTGATTGAATTCATCTGAAAAATTGACTTGTTTACAACAAAAATTCTGATGTGTGATATTAAATTGATTTTTCAATTTTAGTAAATCGTCAGAAAAGTAATAAATAATTTAAAAAACCAGGAGATCAAAATATGTATGAATATGAACATTCTCCTTTGGAAATTAATGTTGAATTGAAAGCGATTCTTTTCAAATCATCTTCTAACTGAAATTTTATTTTTCCAATCATTCTATATTGATCAACTCTGACGGTAAATCTTCGTTGTAACATGTTCTTGAAAGACACTTTTTATTCTCAGATTTTTCAAAAGAAACTCATTTTCGTCTCTCTTGAATTCGATTGTGATCATTACAGAAAAGAAAAATTCCCCAACGAATCAATTCTTACCAATGATTTCTTCTTTGATTCAATCAACTCATTCATACTACATTGAGAATGAATATTTCTTACTTGAGCCTTAATTAGCGCATCATGTTTTTGTCGCCCATAAATTCTGTTTGTAAGAGTGTGGATGTATGTGTGCTGATTTTCTCTTCATCTACATGCACACTAACACTCTAATTCGATAAGAGGTTTCGATGGATGTTTATATATTTTAAATACAAACAACGGCTAAATCTTGACGCTTTGAGTTTGATATGTGTCAAAATGACATATATAATGCTGATATCTTGGAATGGGACTCTCGTATCTATTGACTTATTTTTTTTCACGCATTGAGACGATTTCCATTGAATTCTCTTGCCTTTTTATAAACTCAAAAATTTTTAGAAGTTATCATGATTTTCTGTGTCAAAAAACAAAGTATGAACCTATTGTTTGAACTAAAGATGTAATAATTACTCACGTATGCCATCATTTTCTACTTCTTCCAATTGAACAATTTGTAGATCGCCATAATGCAATGCATTGCTCTTGGCACGAAACTTACTACCCAATTTCAATATCACTTCTTTCTCATTAGGATAAATAGTATAGCCAGCAAGGTTCTTTCCATTGACAGCTTCAATCATGAAGAGAGTAGATTTTTTATGAGAGCTTAAAAACCCTTGGACAACACTCAGCGACACCGAGCAAGAGGTTACACTCCACCAAGTTAATAGCTCGTTCTCGTTATAATAATTGCTAACATCACTAGATATACCTCGCCAAATGTTTCCCTTTACAGTCGGCAATTTACTAAGTGCTGTGTCGAATAATTTCAGAAAACTAAACCATGGCTTGATTTTATGTCGATCTTCGTCTCGTAATGTTTTGTTTAATAATCGATACAAACTATAATCACCTGCTTCCATTGTATATAAAAAAATCGAGGCCGATTCATCATGTGTAAGACCATGTTCTGATGGATAATGACAGTGTCTTTTGGCTTCTTCAATAGAACGTTCTAAATGTTCGATTTCAGACAGTAAAGGTACTAATGCTTGTTCAAGCGAAACTAATGGATAAGCCCAGTAGTCAGCAACAGGTGGAAGGTTCTTCTTATCAAGATTGAGTTCAGTAAACCGATTCATTGTACGTGCGCTTTTCTCGATTCTACAAGACTTTAGTCAAATTATCAATGTTCACAAAGTCAAAACAATGCTTAGCAGGTGAGTGGCGTCGGATCCATATAACTGTCGAGGGTTGGATCAAGTTTTCATCACTGCGATACTATAATCATACTTAGAGATGTCAATTTATAATAACTTTCAATTTGATTTACGTGTAAATTAAATTATTCGTAATTGACATTTAAAATAAATATAATTTTTCTCTTATATATAATTTATTTTAAATATAAATTATAAATGAACATATTCTTGTTTTTATTCATATATCATCCCAGTCAGAAGAACAAGAAAAAAACCAACGGTACTCGGACTTCCAAAAAAAAGTAAATTTTCCTCATACATTAGCCAATTTCATAAAAAAACCCATATCTATCATTACAGCAATCGATACGAATTGTGCTAAAACACGGCACTTGCCAGAAAGCATCCGTAATTTTTGAAATTTTCTTCAATGTATTGCATGAATATGCCTATTTATTTGATGAAAAGGAGACCCTATCCTATGAATAAACGAAAATATTGTTAGTTTCAACTTCTTCATAGGATATGGTCTCCTTTTCATGATATGAATAGAAATATTTATGTATATTGGAGAAAATTTTGGAAACTAATGATATTTCCTGGTAATATATCATTAGTTGCTGGTTGTTGTTTTTGAAATGTTTATTCATAGGGAAATTTACTTTTTGGAAATCTGAACATACTTAAAAAAATTCGTTGAAATTTTAACGAAAATAAAATTGTAAAATGTATGCATAAAAACGCATTCATAAAACGTTATATTTTCGAATAGATATATATTTGTTCTGAAATTTTAACGCATTGTGAACGCGTAAAAATTTACACTGTTTATGATTTCATTTTTGTTAAAATTTTCACTGCCTTTTTACACAGTCGTAACTTTGTTCGTCTGTCTATGACGAAATATGAAAAAGAAATAGAATAAATTGATTTAATTTAATTTAATTTATAACTTAATAAGTTATGGTTTTTTTCGATAAGGTATATTTATTTTAAATTAACATGAAAATGACTTCCCTAGTCACACTCTACCATTCTGCTTGATTCCGACACCAACACTCACTCACTCACAAAGTAGTCCATTCTTGTGTTCCTCTATACTGAAACTTTCTAGCTGACAAAAATCAGAGCATGATTGTAAAGTGAATGGACGACATATCTAATTCGAAAATTGAAAAAAATTCGATCTATTCGGGGTGTGGGATGTGAGTGATGACAATATGTCCAATACTTTAATCATACCACAAATCTACATTCAATCACATACACTCCAGTCATACGACTACATCAATTGGAACTGAAATACGTTGATGATGAGCACTTGACATGATGAATCAGCTTGAAGAAGTAAAATATAATTGCTACGATATATCAAATAAACAACTAAACTAATTTTTATTCAAGCTATATCCAAGCAAAAAGTGATATTAGTAAGGAAGATTCTTTTTCTGTCTTATCTCCGTCTTTATGCAATACCTTTCTGTCCTTCAACAAAATTAATGTATCCGTCACAAAACAAATCAATCATCGCAATAAAAAACGCTAAAGAAAATATGTCACAATCAAAGAAAAAAATCTGAATCTCTTTCATCAATGCTTACCTGCAGAAAAAAAACTCATACCGAAAATGCGACTTGTTTTGCGTCGTATATCTTGCTTCACGTGGTTTCTTTACTCAGCAAAAAAACAATTGGTTACTTAAAAGATAAGCAGAGTGTACGAACGAAGGAAAAAAAAATCTTTTTTTTTCACAATACGGTCTGCTTGTAGCAGAAAAGTCAAATCGAAGGTAAAGGCGGCTTCACGTCTTAAGTCTTGATTTATGTGACATCTTTCCACTTCCTTGTTCTAATCATTTCATACTTTCTATCAAAAATAAAGGCATCCCATACGATTGACATTATTCCCACTTTTGCTTTGCACATTCAGAAAGATTTTAAGCCCTGCTTGTGTCAACAGCAAGTGACTCATAAATAGAGTGTCATGAATTTAAAAAAATTTAGATTATAGAAAATTTAGAGAGGTTTGTGGATCTGCCAATATGGATTAGAATGAAGCGAAAACTTATATTCACACACGCACTCTATGTCGACCAGGAGAAAGTCAAACAGTTGAAACTCTCTGTTCAATCGAACATGGGTTTTTACTCATTTGAAAATGGTCAATGATACGAAATGTATCAAAGCGTGCAACAAAGCCTCAAAGATCGATTCACAAATAAGCAGTGTCGCTTTTTTCGTCGAATGAGGCAGCCACGTAACATATTCATGAATGTTGCAAAAATATTCGTCAAAATGGTTCAAGAAAATGAAAAAGTAATGATTGATGGAATAATCGACTGATAATTTCGTTGGATTTAGAATGATGTTGTCAAGATGAAAGTAGATACAAAAGACATTTAAATGAAGATACTCAACAAACGAACTTAGTTTAAGTTTTTCACTCGATTGTCTCTTCTAATGCAGATTTATTAGGGAAAAATGTTGAACAGCATTACAATTTTGTGTCCTTGTTTCGTTGTAATATACAGTTGTTCGACTCCGTCCTTTTATCTTCTGTTATTAAAATATTTCGATGAACAAGATCAATGTTCTCGTGTGTCATTAAAAAAAAGAGTCATTAGAAAAACCATTAAAGTTAAATATGTGCGATCTTCATGTTCATTCCGAGCGAAGTTCTATGCCGAAAGACCACTGAGAAGAGCAGCGAGACATCGAAGAAGCATGCCACATCCGAGATAGATGTAATTTTGTTTGCCGACAATTTCTCGAAACCAGAATAATGACCATAGTGATGTCACAACACCTGGTAAAACGGTCACAATGGGATAGGCAACGGCACCTTTCAATGAACTAATAGCCACAATGAAGCCAATATTCGCAATGGCCCACATCGATCCACTAACCATGGCCGGTATCGCAATGATCGGATTGATAGCCGGTCTGCTACGTTTCAGAATCGCATAGATAATAAAGTAGATAGTAGATGAAAGCAAAATTCCTGAGTACTGCGAATTAATATAGTAAAGACCATTGGATGGAGGTCGTTCTCCCCTGTACATAAAATCGTCGGGATGATCACGAATATATTGATCGGGTATAAACATAAGGCCATAGAAGATGCCGGCTAATGCTGCCAGAAAGCAACCAAGAGCCTTTTGGATCGGACCGCTAAGACGATTAAGAAACGGAAAGTCAGTTTCCGTCTTTACTACGACTGTCTCTTTATTGACATCCGGTTTCTTCCATAGCTCTACTGCGGCTTGTTCATCTGGTTTGTCACCATCACTTGACTTGTGTGACGTAGTGTTGGATTTGATTAGAATAAAGAAGATGGCACTTGTCGCAGCCAATATGACTGAAGCATAATTCATGGTTAATTTCAATGATGTCGATGGAACTTGTGCTTTAACACCAAATAGGCCAAAGCGACCGCCTGCCCAGCCCGTAATCAAACAGGTCGTACACCAAATCAGGATACCGACAGCTAAGCCACATGTCTTGATACAGAAAACCGTGACAAGATTGCCGGTTGCCCAGAGTGCGCCTAAAATAATTCGATTGACACGCAGAATTTTCGATCAATGTCTTACCTCCAACAAGTACGAGCGGATAGAATCGTTGGTTACCCAAGAAAACATCAAGTGCTAGACCAACAACCCAAACAGAAACACAGTAGACAAATTGAAAGAAGAAACCATCTCCGGCAGAATACTGTTTTACGGGAACAAAATTCGAACCGAAGAAGACCGATGCAACCAGACAACCAACAAAACCTGCCCAGAGTGGTGGAGCTGCATCTAATGGTGCTGAAATCTCCGTTCCATTCATCCATGAAGAATTCATTATTGTTTCTTGACCGGCAGAAGAAGTACTAATGAACAGTGTTGCAATCGTTGTCGTCAAATCGGTTATAGGGTCTGACATAGTTTTGGTACCGTAAAGAAGGCAAGTATAATAAGAAAGTTAAAATATGAGCGTTTGTTCGTTTTACACACTGTTTACTTTGTTAGTTTATGTCACCAAATGCGCCTTTTTTTCTTTCTCTCTCTACATGCTCTCTTCATATATACAGATCAATACAGAGTATATAGAACGATACGTAATTGAGAACAGAATGACAAAAAAAAATTGTGACCGATCAAGCGATTACACACAATGTATAATATACCTGAGAAGAGGTTGATGATTCATTACACACTAAGATGAAATATGTGGTAAAATACGATACAGTGCACAATACATTCAAGTGCAACACACGGTGCTCATTGCAACACATTCTTGCACAATACATCCATCAAACTATCAGAGTACATTCAAATTTACTTGTAGTCATATTTTACAATCAAATTTAAATAGCGAATGTCTTCCGCATATTCTTTTCTTATTTCAAAACTCAACTCACACATTTGAATGACAATATGCTTAAAAACAGATTTTTTTTTCAATCATTTTTTTAATTTATTTTTATCATTTATCTTTCAAAAACAAAATAATAAGCGATGTGTTTTCTTAAAGAGGCAGTTTTTTTTGTCTTATCCAACAATTACATTTTGAACTGCATTAGTTAGTGTTTTTGTAAAAGAGTTTTTGATTTTGATGTTGGCACTATTCGTAAATTATCCAAATATTCAGGATCTTCTATGGCATGTGTGGAAATCAAATCTAAAGCATTTCCATTTGTTTATGATACAAGAGGTGAAAAAGATTTGATCATATGACGTAATAGTCTTCGTGAAGCTTTTAAATAATATACTCCCACATCATTATGTAAATGTGTTTATTTTCGGAAGCTTTTAAAGTCGCAGCGATACTTAGTCTAACGGCCTTTGCCACTTTTTGAATGAATATGAATGAGGTGTCGATATTATTTTGATTTGAATGTTTTTTTTATATGTGATTAATCATGAAATTTTATACAATGTTTAGTTTTATGGCAATGTAAATAGTTCATGTAATAAAATTTGTTACGAAATGAACTAAAACATAAAAGCCTTTATGTTTGTTTTAAATAAATTTACACTAAAGCCATTTATTCATCAAAGTTACATGACGTAGAAGGTTTGAGTATGGATATGAGTATAAAAATGAAGAGACTATCAATATCCTCATCTATAGCCACCTATACCCTTGGTACACCTAGAAATTCCAATAGAACTACTTGGATAAACATGTCTCGAAGATCATGTCCTTCAAAACCAATTTTCTGGTATACATTTGAAGCTTTTTTTTTAAATGATTCTATTTGATAGAGCAAAATGACATATCTCTATTCTTTCCATGACGTTCTCTCATCGAACTGCATTCAATTTATAGATGACTCAAGAAATACTTTTCTTTTATTTTTATGAAAAACTTCAATGATTCCACCATGTTTCATGCTTTGGGACTTTTCATAAATTGAATGTAGTTCGATAAAGAAGGGCCATGAAGAGAGCACAGATACGTATCTGATTCGACTCTATAAAATAAAATCATTTTCAAAAAAGCTTCAAGTAGATGCCAGTCAACTGATCGTGGAGGGAATCAGTTTTCAGACATTCTCGTACAAACAGTTTTATTGAACGTGTTTAGGTCTATCAATTCTAATAGAGAATTCATTGAGCTACTTGAATATTTTGTCAAATTCTTTCTAATTAATATCATTCAAGGACAGAATTCAAAAATAAAATAGCTCTAAATTTATGTCGACCATTATAAGTTAAAATGAACACATTTAGAATATTACATTGCAATTGATTTCTATGTCAAGCCAGTCTATAATAGAAAAAGTTCGTCCCATAACCCTTTTATATTCTATCAATAATAAAAATCTATTTCATGTTTTTTTTTTTGGAATGAAGGAGTGTTTATCAAACAAATAAACGAAAATAAAAGAGAAGTTATTAATCACATATTATACTGGAAATATGTTTATCAAAAATAAAATAAACCATATTTGATTATTATTTCTTTTTGCTTGTTGAAGCTTTATAATATCGTGTTGGTACAAATGGCATTTTAACAATTTCAGCTTCAATTGTACGATTACGAATATTAATGTTGACTTTATTGCCAACTTTAGCTAATGGAGTTTCAATATAAGCCATACCAATATTTATAAGTTTAAGTGATGGTGATGGACAACCACTTGTTACTTTGCCAATAATACGACTTTTTTCATCACGACTATTTCGAATTTCTACTCCACTTCTTGGACATGAACCAGATGATTTTATTCCAACACGTTTTCTTGATGCACCTTTTTCAAGTTGTTCTAAAATAATTTTTGCACCTGGAAAATCAGCTAATTGTCTTCGTCGTTTTCCAATAGTCCATGTTAAATCAGCTTCAACAGGTGTTGTCTGTTCATCAATATCATTTCCATATAAACAAAGACCAGCTTCAAGACGAAGAGAATCTCGAGGACCAAGACCAGCCATTTGAGCAATACCAGATGATAATAAAGATTTAAGAACACGTTCAGCATTTGCATTTGATATACTTATTTCAAAACCATCTTCACCAGTATAACCAGAACGATTTATACGACATGGAATTGTTGGATCATTATCAAAATTTGTTAAACGACTTTGCATAAAATAAAATTTTGAAAGATCTAATGATGATGGAAGATGTGGTTGAAGTACTTCAGCTGAACGTGGACCCTTAAAAAAAACAAACAAATAAACAAAAAGAAAATGAAATCGTTGTTTTTATTTTTCATCTATATTTACTTGTAATGCAAGTAATGCTTGATTACTAAGTACTTCAATATCAACATCTAAACCTTGTCGTTTAGCTTTTTCAAGTTGAGTATGTAAATGAGCAAGATCTTGTGTAGCTCGACCAGCATTTGATACAACAAATAAATAACCATCACTTGTTTTAGTAACAATTAAATCATCAAGAATACCACCATGATCATTTGTATATAATGTTAAACATGCAGAATTTTCAGGTAAATTTTCAAGATCAGATACAATTAATTTTTCAAAAAATCGAATACGATCAGTACCTTTAACATGTATTTGTAACATATGAGATACATCAAATATTGAAGCATCCGAACGTGTATATAAATGAGATTGTATAACAGATGCCGAATATTGTACAGGTAATGACCAACCACAAAAATTAACTCTAATAGAAAAAAAAATAAGAAAAATTCAAATTTAATTTAACTAATCAATAAGAAACTTACATGCGTCCAGAATTATTTAAATGAAAATTATATAAAGCCGTTCTTTTACTTGGTTGTACATTAGCCGTATTATGTGATGTCGAAGTTCCGTCTATTTTATCATTACATTTCAATGATGATAATGCTATTCCTCGACATTGTAAAATCAATCCTCGATTAATCAAACGTCGTGTTAAAAAACTCGACATCTAAAATATTTTTAGAATTTCTTTTTTTTTTTTATTCGTTATATTAAAATGTATGCATATATTTATATATATATGTATAATTATATTAAAAAGACGAAACAACAAAATATTATATTGAAACAATGACTTAGATATTGTCTACAATAATAATAAAAAAGAAAAAAATGAAACATACAAAGAAGAAGAAGAGACTGTATGATTAGTCATGAGTATCATCCGACTATCATTTTACCTGAGAATATTAATTAAAAATACATTTTCTAATTATATTACACAAAAAAAAAACAAATGAAAAATACAGTATTAAACGAAAGAACAAAGAATCATTTTCCTGAGATAATTAATTTATGAAGTGATAATTTGTTGATAATAATTTGAAGATGTAGTTGTTTGTGGCTCAGTTATTACAGAAACAAGATCGCCTATCGCACGATTAATATCATCAGCCATATGAAAAAGATTATCGATTGTTAATAAATCTAATAAATCAAAAAAAAAAAATTCGTTTCTTTGTTTTCTATGCAAAGAAAATTTTAATTACTTGATTGTCGTTCAATATTTCGATCAAGTGAACGACGCATAGTTTGTACAGGAGACTAAAAATCAAAAATCGAAGTTCAAGTACTTAAATTTTTTTTATTTGAATAACTCATACGATTTTCAGCAACCGATAGTCAAGACTCTCAAGCATGTTTTCATAAACAAAAGTTATTCCGAAGTAGAGTCCTGCAACGGGGTCGGGTACCCGGCCGGACCCGAAACTGTGGTCCGGGTACAAATTTGCCGGGTCGGTTCGGGTGCCGGGTATAAAAAAAAATGCCGGGTCGGGTGCAGGATTTGACCATACCCGGTACCCGACCGGTAGTCGATGACATCTTAACAAGTAAAAGTATTTTACACTCTAGGATAGAGTCCTGCAACGGGGCCGGATACCCGGCACCCGATCGGACCCGGAACTGTGGTCCGGGTACAAATTGTTACTTGATGAAATTAAAATAATAGTATATTTTGCCATATGAAATAAAAGTTTGAAAAGTGAATATAATTTTGACAATAACAATCAAGTGCTGACTATTTCAAGGCTGGGCCGGGTCCGGTCGGGTACCGGGTAGAGCTATCCGGGTCCGGTTCGGTTCCGGGTGGAAGATGACCGGGTCCGGTCGGATTCCGGGTTTGAAAAAAATGAGCCGGGCCGGGTCCGGGTGCGAAAAGTAGTACCCGTGCAGGACTCTATTCCGAAGATCAGTTCTTCAAAACTGATAATTTTTTTTTTTGTTGTTTTGAATGTCTTCTAAAGAGTTTAAGCAAAACATTTGGATTAGAAAGTTCTAAGATTTCATTATTCTTTGGTATGTATGTTCAGAAAGATAATAGATTATAGATCAAACTGACGAGGGAACATTCCCAACTGTCACATCGCTTGAGTCGAGCTTATGGACATTATGTAGGCCCTAATGACCTATGAATGTCCTGAAAAAAGTTCGTGCTGCTAGCTTCTTACTGCTGAGATACAGCATTTTTACTGTATGTTTAAGGGAAAAGCCGTGGTTCCCCTCAGGAACATCAGGAAAAGTGACTTTTGAGTTTCCACCTGAAACTTTGCATGTAAACAGACCTCAATGAGAATAGTTTATTGTGAAGGTTTCAGATTTTTTGGTTGCTCCTAGTCTGAGATAAGAACATCGGATCTGCTGGTGTATATGAACAATTTTACGATAGCTATATCATAGGATAGGAACAGCGAAAAGAGCTGAAACTTTCACAATAAACTATTCTCATTGAGGCCTATATCTATGCAAAGTTTCAAGACGAAATTCGAAATTCAGTTTTCCGATGTTCCTGAGGGGGACCACGGCTTTTTTTTTCTTAAACATACAGTAAAAACGCTCTATCTCGGCAATAATAAGCTAGCAGCACGAACTTTTTTCAGAGAATTCATAGATCGTGAGGGTCTACATAATGCGCATACGTTCAGCTTAAAAGCGATGTGACAGTTGAGAATGCTCCCTCGTGAGTGTTATGACTACAAAAACATACGAGTAGAATAAGTCAGCAAAATAATTTTTGTTTATTATCTTTATGTTTTACAAAATTTGTTATAATGCATCTCAATTGCTTGAAGAAAACTAAATTTATTCATTCTGAATGATTATGAAAATATGTTTTGAGAGTCTTGACTATTGATTATTATCTTATATTTGACATAAGTTATTGAAAACAACATTTGAATGTTTATGCTAATAATAGTAAATGTTTTTTTTTTGTTTTAATTACTTCTTTGAATAATAATTGTTTTGAACGTTTTAATTGTTTTTCTAATTGTTTATTATGTTCTTCAAGAATTTTCATTCGTTGTTCTAATTTAATTTTATGTTGTCGTAATTGTTTTGCTTCACGTAATATTTTACGATCATTATAAATTTCTATAGAATTATCATTTAATTGTAATTGTTCTTGATGTTCATTTATAATTAAAGATTTTTCTCGATGTTCTTGACAAAGACGTTCATATTCATTTTGTAAAAGATGATTTTCATCTTCAAGATCACGAATTATAGCTTCTAATTCAGCTCGTTCATCATTATCAAGTGATATTGAACAAGGTAATGATTCATAAGCAGGCTTAAAACATATTACAATATCATAATAAGAATAAGATTGAAATTTTTTATTTAAAGAAAAAAAGAAAATTTCTGCTCTACAAATTTCTTTTGATTTTAATTTAGTCGCGTCTATACTCAAATTTAATTTGTATTTAATTTCAAGTTTGAATAGAAAAGAACTAAACTTAGCCTATCAAGATACAACGTTTCACTTTTCGATTGACCATTTTCTAATAAAAATCAATAGCTACCAGAAATTTTGATCTTTTATTAGGTTATTATCTTGATTCAAAAAATAACTTTGGTATAGGCATGGTCAGATCCGAATCTACAGCTTCAATAACTTATTTATTCTTTTTCCATTATCAATATTACTTATATAGTAATTAACATATATTTAACTCGGATTTACATGTAAATTTAAGAGATGAAATCTATCTGAGCATGCCAGACTGAATCATCAAATCGGCCGTTAAAATCCATTGGGACCAAAATTCTTCGATCGGAACCTCAAAGATAGGAGATATTTTTTTTTCTTCTTCTATTCACAAGTGTACAGTTTGTCAAATTCATGTCTTCGAATGTGTAATCTCACAGATTCTACTAATTAGTAATTAGTTCGATCTCTAACGAATTTGAAAATATACTAAAATACTTTATTAAATAGAATATTGATTTTTACTTACTGATTTATACGAAGCATTACTCAAATTTTTACAATGTTGTGCAATAATACAATGTTCATCATCACTGAAATAATAAAAATTTAAAAGTTTGTTTTTGTCAAAAAAAAAAAAGTTTATCTACTTACGAGTCCATCGATGGTGTTATTGTTTGTGTTGTAATTTCATTGTCAAGTCTAAAATAAAATTTTGCTTTATTAAAAAAATAAATCTTATTACAATTAAATATTTTTTATACTTAGAAGGTGTAATTACTGATGAAACTACTATTGATGATGGTAAAATTTGTTGTTCATTTGTTGATAATATATTATTAAATACATGTGGTAATGGTAAATAACCAAGTTTAGGAATTTTTCGATGTTTAGTCCATAATTTATTTTTAAATGTACGAAAAAAATCTCGAATATCTTCAGAAGATGTTGTCTACACAATAACAAAAATATTATTTTTTATATTTTATTAATTATTTAAATAAAATTCAACAAACTTCAGTATAATATTCTTGTAATGGATCAGCCATTTTAAAAATTTTTGTTTGTTTACCAGAAAAAAAACAATTTTGACATATATCACAATTAAAATGTCTTAATGAACGATAACGAAATCCAAGTATAGGATATATTTTACATATACTACAACGTGCTTCATGTTTAGCTATTTCACTTGCTGCTAAACGATGTAAAACAGGTAACCAAACAAGTGATTGTGGTTCAAGTTTAACCCATTCAAGAAAATCTTCAGTTGTTATTACATCTGGATCATGTGCCTAGAAATATTTGTTTTTTTTTTGTTTAATAAGTTATTTATTTCGTAATAATTATTTTCTTACATATCCAAAACAACTTTGAACACTTGGTTCAACACTTGATCCACCAAATGCTGCTACTTCACCAAGTTGTTTTGGAAT
The DNA here is from genome assembly GCA_905250075.1 of Rotaria sp. Silwood1. Taxonomy (NCBI): domain Eukaryota; kingdom Metazoa; phylum Rotifera; class Eurotatoria; order Philodinida; family Philodinidae; genus Rotaria; species Rotaria sp. Silwood1. Next base: position 85,612 of record CAJNOP010000565.1, on the reverse strand, counting down.
CTAAATAAATTTCATATTCATAAGAAAAGTTCAACAAAAAAAAAAGAATTTTTAAATCGAAATAAGGAAGTGCAGAGTCAAGTTTTTTTGGTCACGGTTTAGAGAAAAAAAAAAGTATTTCAAACTTTATTCATATTACATCTCAAGACTTTGTTTGAATTATGTTCTGATGGATAATTTATACAATTTTGAATTTCAATTGAGACAAATATTATCTCGTAGTTCATCTCTCGATGGAAATCATATCGATCATTGTTGTCTTGATACTGCAGTAATTCGTTATTTTTTAATATAATATAGTGTTTCCTCTCAGGGAATCTGATTTTTAAACGGTAATGCCTTAAAGAGAATAGTTTTTTAATGAAATTTTTAGATCTTGTCATTACTTCTATTTTAACATACGCCTATGGTAGAAATCTGTCTTTTACATATCAACAAATTCTATGTTCTTATTTCAGAATGTATAAAGCAAATCAAAAAATTTCAAAACTTTTACTACGATGAATTATTTTCGTTAAGATCTTTCTGTATTCCAAAGATACTCTTCCTGAAGTAAATCATGGCATTGTATTAAAAAAATAGATTGTAGTATCACGATATCAATAAACTAAAAGCTTGAACTCTTTCTTTAGGGTATTCATAATTCATTAGAATCTAAACTCAAAAACGACGTTTTCAATTATAAAACGTTCATCATCAATGATATAAATAAATGTTGATAGAACAAACTAAATATTTTCAAGTTCAAATCTCACATAAGTCATATGAATTTTAAAAAAAAAAAAAAAGAATTATTTTTAATATTTACAGTCACTTTTCTGATATATAAATTCTATTGAATAATGAATGAAATTTTATTTCTTTTGAAAAGTATATTCAATTAATATTATTTAAAAATCATAAATACATACAACAATAGTTTGTTGAAATAAAATTGCTAAACGTTGTCGATCAAGAACATGTCGACCATCTTTTTCATATGCAACCAAAGAAAATATATCTAAAAAAACAAATTATCTTACAAAAAAAACCAAAATTTTTATTTCTTATTAATTTACATCGATATTTTTCTTCAATATTTCCACGACAAAGTAATGCTAATGCCATTTTCATTGATAATAAACGAATTGAACCAGTTCGATTTCTTTCAATAAAACAAAAATCAAATCAACTTTTAAACTATAAACAATTATTAAATTTACATATCATAAATATTTAATAACCAATTTAATGTTAAATCTACAGTACATATAATATTAATTAATTGTGAATATTCAATTGATGTTTTTTCAAAAATTTTTTGTAAATAATCAAGTATTTCTGTTATATTAATTGTTTTATTTAATGAATCAATTATTTCATGTTCATTAAATACATTTATTATATTATTTAATGATGTTAAATCAACTAGAATAATAAAACAAAAAAATAAAATTTAATTCAATTAACAAAAATATAATACATACGACAAAGACGTTTTTGTAATGTACGAAGTTTCATTGCTGTACGATAAGCAGAAAATCGTATATCATTAAAACTTGCAAATGAATGCATTAATTCATACCTATTAAAAAAAAAACTCATCATTAAATATAAGCAAAAGGATTCGATACACTTCGATGTTAACTTTTTTAGAATCGGGACCTAATTTTTCTTTCTTTTTTGACTAAGACATGCATAGGAAAAAGAAAAAGTTTTCGTATTCCTATAGCAGATGTTCCATCGTAAATACCCACGGAAAAATTCGTCAGAAAAAAAACCGCAGTAATCTGAGGTTAACCGCGGTTTCGTTCCGCATTTTGAAAAACCGCGAAAGTCAGACCATTTATGCGTCTTTTAAAAACCGATTGAAACCGCGGTTAGTCCTACAAAAACTCAGCTCGGGCCGCGGTTTTCTCCGGTTGCAAAAACCGCATAAACGGTCTGACTTTCGCGGTTTTTTCTTGAAAAATTTTTCCGTGGGTATATGGTAACATCATAGCTGGTGTTTCACCTTCTTATATTATAATATAAGAAGGTAGAATACTTTTTCATAGTGAAGAACACCTGCTATAGGAATATCAAAGTTTTCTTAACTTACATTTTTGGATGATCCCAAGAAGTTGTTTGATCTGAATGACTTTAAAAGAAAAATGATTTGAATTTTAAATATTTACAAAAAAAATGATATTTTCTTTACTTAATATAATACGGTATTTTATTGACAGCTATTGCACGTTGCCATGGATATTCTACTGAACTTGAATAAATATCACTTGTTGTATGTTTAAGTGAATCTTGTAATGATTGTATTCGTTGTGAAACTGATCCTACAGAATGTTCCCATCTATTTAAATAAATATATATATATATATGAAATAAAATTCATAAATTTTGTTTTATATATATATTTCAAACCTTTGATTAAGTTCTTGAGCTCGATTAATAACATGAATATCATATTCATTTTCAACAGTTTGTGCTGTTTGTTGAATATCATCAATAGAAGTTTTACATGACATTAATGTTGCTAATAGATGCTTAAAAAACAAAGATGATAAATTTTTAATCATAGTTAAATACTATCAGATTATATAATAAATATTTTTGAATTTACAATACCTTAGCCTGTTCAATTTCAGCTGGTATTTGTTCGCTATTTAAAGCTTTAATTTGTGGTTTATGTGCATAAGCAAGTTCAATTTCAAGCAAGTGTGCATGTAATCGATCACACTTGCGACGTAATTCTTCGACCGCCTATATTAAAAATAATTGAAAAGAAAAGAAAAAAAATAAAACAAAATGAAAATACCGTTTGAGTACGTTTTAATATATTTAAACGATATTGAACATTATTATTAGCATTTTTCCAATGTTGTGTTAATTGAAGAACATGTCGACGAACTTTACGTAATGTTAAATCAGAATGTTTTTTTAATGGTGATGATGAACTACCACCTATATCGTCTAAAGATAATATTAAATGATAAAATATAATAGCGAAAAAGAAAAAAAAAACAACGAAGGTCAAAGTTAGTAGTAGTTCGATACACAAGCTTAATAAATCGTTTTTTTCCAATGGTTGATTTAAATGGCAAATGACATTGTCGACAAGCAATAGAAAGAAACGACACGACCTCTGTTCTTATGATTGATTTTTCTTTTTCTCTTAACTAACATACCAGTATTTTCAACACCATGAGAAGCTTTATTATCTGGTGTATATAAACGTCTTCCACTATTGATAGCTTCTTCAATTTGTGTACGAAGATTTTGATTAAGTTCACATATGATACGCTAAATAAGAAAAAAGGAAAATATTATAATTAAAGTTCTAATTATGATTATACATATTTTGAATAGAATATCTAATAATAAGAAACTCTTTCAAATGATAAACTTTATTGCTGATTGTTAGGGATTTAAGTATAGATAAAAATCCTACAAGTATTTACGTCATTAGAATTTTTCTTTTTTTTCGTGAGTTATGATTATGTTTCACTCATTGATTTTTCATTGTTAGTGATTATACTAAAGACCCTAGTTAATAATTCATTTGACATATTCAATAAACGTTGATATGAAATTTTTCTTATGTGGAAAAAAAGGCCACACGGGAAGCTTCTATTAGCATTTTTGTTATTCGTTACTGCACGTCCCAAGGATATATCAATAGATGTTTGTTAGTTTATATTAGAGAATATAATTCATAATATGAAATATTTTTCATGTTAAGTTTTAGTCCATTGAATATTAAAAGAATCTAATTATTACTTAATTAAAAAGGAAGTGAAGAGTTCATATTATGCATCGATTGAAGTCATAACGATCATTGAATGTATTTTACAAGAGGCGAATCTCGAGTGTCAATTAAGCTCATCTTTTCTCATGTGCAGTGCTCGTCAAGACTAGAAAAATCTTCTATAGGGAGTTTGTCGGACGTAAAAGATATTTCATTGATTTTTCGACTTCTACTCAAGTATTAGTTAAAAAATCGAATTCAAAAAACTATACATCTTAAACCTTGCAAAAAACTTTCATCCGAAATGGACAAGTCCTTTTCGAAATTTTGAATGCTAGAAAATATGCGATTTTCTCGTCTTTTTATTAAAACTGATATATTCCGGCAAAGCTTCAAATGTATAATTCCTCATTCGATTTTTCAGCTAATACCAAGCCGAAAGTCGACAAATCAATAAAATAGTGATAACTCCACATGAAGACGTTCCTGAATAAATGTCAAAAAATTGGTTTTAGTTAGCACTGATCACAAAATATTAATATTTGTATTTCTGCTTCTATAGCTCGACTATTTCCGATTGAATCCAGTGTTTTATCTAGGTTTGGTTTCCCGAGTGGGCGAATCGAAATTTCGGGTGGGCGGCGCCCACCCAGCAGACGAATGACTGCTGTATATTTTCGAGTGAGCGAATCAAAATTTCGGGTGGGCGGCGCCCACCCAGTAGACGAATGACTGCTGTATATTTTCGAGTGGGCGAATCGAAATTTCGGGGGGCGACGCCCACCCAGCAGACGAATCGCTGCTGTATATTTTCGAGTGGGCGAATCAAAATTTCGGGTGGGCGGCGCCCACCCACTAGATAAATCACTGATTGAAGCTTATGGGAAAATGATTACAAACATATTATATATCTATTCTCATGAAATATGATCATAAATCAATAATTAATAGATCTAGATCAAACCTGACAATCAAGAATCAGTTTTTCATAATCATGCATTGGTTGTTTAAGATTATTTTGAATACGTTCTTCAATATTTCGTATACTTGTTATTAATATATCAATATTACTAATAGTATTATCAATATTTGTTTTTATAAGTAAATTATTTTTACGAATATCTTCAATTTGTTTTTTTAATTTAAGAAAATTTTTTTGTAAATATTCTACACGTTGTTTATTATTATTTGTTAAATTTTCTGGTAAATTTGGTCGATTTTCTATTTGTTGAATAAGTTTCTAAGAAAAAAGAAAAATTTCGTTTTTTTTCTTTCATACAAATAAAAACCTTTAATTTCATTTGACTATTATCATGTTGTTGATATTGAAGTAAATTTTCTTCTAAATCTTTTAAATATAATTCAAAATCATCAATATTTGATTCTAATGATGTTGTTGGATGATTTTTTTGTTGTTCATTTAACCATTGACGAATTTGACTTGTCATTTCTATTGGATAATTATTAATTAATGTTATTATTTCATTACTAGCTGTTAGAGCATTATTTTCTGTATGAAAATGTGAAACAAAATTAATACGAAGATGATCTATACGAGATGTATCGATTAACATTTGTTGTAATATTAATTGCCGATTGGCAAGTTCATTATAGACTATGTCAAGAAAAGATAATAAATAGACAAGAAAAATAAATATAAATATTCATATATATACTTAAATTTAAATTAGATATTTGTGAATCTTTATAATAAGTTAAAAAAGACTATTGAAAAGAAAAAGAATTAAAAAAAAAAAAAAAAAATTAATTATTTTTTTTTTTTTTTTTCTATTTTACTTGAATTTGATCTTTATGTTGTTCAATTTCTTGACGATTACCTAATTGTACAATAGTATTTAATAAATTTTGTGCTTGTTCAATTATACTATGTTGATTTTCAATTATGCATGATGATGATGATGATAACAATGGTACAGTTGAAGGCAATTCCGTAGTCACTATGTTCGGAGAGCCAGTGACTATAATAAAAGAAGAAAAAAAAGAAAGAAAAGGTGAATGTAGAAAAAAAAAAGGAGAAAAAAAAGGACGAGAAAGTACGATTACTTTACAATGTCTACAATTTATGAGGAAGAAATATGTAAGAAGGTGAACTATTATTACTCTGTAACGATGCAAAAAAAGAAATAAGAATAGAGAGAACAGGAATTTGAAGTTATGTGTACTTTGCTTAATAGATGAAAGTATAAGAGAAAGGTAAGATCATCATTATGAATACACCTTCGGCTATGTACATGTATGTATGCATGTTATACATATATATTCATTTGACCGATGATGTACATTGTTTATAATACATGTACTTATTATCATATCAGTTGCTATTAATCATCTCGAACTCATCTTTCGATGAGTTGTTTCTTCGTTTACTAATTATATTCTATTACATCATTGACAACACGTTTTTTCTTTTTTTTTTCTTCTACTATTAAAATTCTAGTCGATATTTCTTCGAGAATTTACTACATGCTTTACTAAGACGATTCACTTAACATAAAAACATGGAAATAAGGACGTGCTCGAGTATTAATGTTTAACTTCCTGTACTAGTAGACAAGCAAATATTGAAGAGTATGATAAAAAAAAAGAAAAAGACTGGAGAAGAAAAGAATTCAATTATATGTTTGCCTTTGTCTCTCTCTCTTTCGCTCTCTATTTTGCGGTTTTCCCTCGTGTAGTATGCCTGGTCTCTCTTGATATGTGTTAGTAATAAATTTTCTTCTATAAGTATAATTAGTAACCATCGTCAGATTCAATAGAACACAAAATTGAATAAAAAAGAGAAGGGTTAAATATAATACATAGGACATAAGTTTAAAGCTGTATATCAATGAGGAGGAAGAGGAAAAAAAAAATCATCTTGAGATTTCTCATTCGATCCCTATTTGCTATCAATGAGGTGATGATTAAACTAAGTGAATTAACTAAATGCAGATGGTTATGAAATTATGGCTGATGATTGTTTGACTGGAAAAAGAAGAAGAAGATGACGATGTTGAAGAGACAAGTTTGTTCTTACATCATCATCAAACTTACTCATTGATGATAAGTGAGTCCACAAATCAATTAAATATTGAAGTTTTTCTTTTATTTCGAAATCATTTTGTTGATTACATTTAATTAATTCATTAAAATGTTCTTGTCGTTCAACTAAACCTAATTGAATTGTCTAATGATCAAAGAAATATTTATGACATAAATTTATTCTTTTTATTATTTTACTTGATTATCCATTGTTTTAGATTCGTCTGTAAATTTTTTTAACCAGTCAATAAATGAATCTAATTCTATAACAAAGCCACGTTGTTGTTCAATGCAATTTTCTAATTGAATATGCATTTTTGTAATAGACGAATCAACCTATAAATATAGATTCTAACCATAATAAGAGAAGAAAAAAAGAAGGATAAATGTAAAACTTACTGTTGTTAATTGATCAATTAATGAATGACTAATTTCATCTGTTGTTGTTGTTGTATGATCAAGTACATTTTTTAAACAATTTATTTCTTCTTCACATTTCTTTAAAATATATAATAAAAAAAAATGGTTTTAAATATTATTTGTTTTTGTTTTAATTTAACTAACTTTTATTTGAGAAAGAAGTTGTTCATTATCAGATATAGTATTAACATTGATTTTTTCTTGTTGATTAATTAATTGTGTACCTACTGTTAATACATTTTCAATAGATTTAACTAAATTTTCATTGTCTATTGTCAAACTATTTGAAATTTGTGAATTCATTAAATTATCTGATTCAGACGATGAATTTCTATACAAAAAAAAAAAGAAGAATATCATTATTTAATTGAGATAATAGTATTCATCGAAAAATTTATCAAGATTTTTTTTTTTTTTTTGGAAAGACTATAGAAATACATTCATTTCTATATAATAAAATTATTTAAAAGAGAAAAAAAAGAATGGTTCATTAATTTTTTTTTTTTATACCAGTTATATATATAAAAACAATAGAATGAATAGATATTCTAATTTTAGATATTAAAATAACCTTTCATTAAATATATTTAATCTATCAATAAGTATTTCCCATTGTTCTTTGATATAATTTATTTCATTAATCATTTCTTGTGCTTGTATATCTGGTAAATCTACTGCCATTGTTTCATTGAGTATAATAGCACGTTCTAATAATATTTCATACTTGTTTAATTCATCAATATTCTATATACAATAGAAAAATAAATAAGAAAAAAAAGAATAGAAATTTATTTGTTCAATCGTGAATAGAAAATAAGTTGACTTGTGAATATTGATAATGACATTAATATCTACTAGTATTTATCTTTACAAAAAATTATAAATTCCGTATAACTTAATCTATTTATTGGTACATTCTTTTTCTCGAAGACAAATATCGAAAATATTCTAATTGAAAAAAAATAATTATTATTACAATTAAAATCATTTCAAAAATGTAATTATACAGATTAAATAAACTTTCTAGCGATTGATTATGTAAAGTCTACATTCATTTACTATTCTGTAAGGCTGACCCGAGTCAACCAATATTGGGGAGGTTGTGCCTGATTTTTTGAAAGGTGTAACATCGGTTTTGCTAACAGAACACAAGAAAATGTTTGGATTTTGCTGGGAAATAATGAAAATTTTCAAAGATTGGGGGTTGTTCTAACCCCGAAAACCCCCGGTCGGGCCAGCCCTGCTATTCTGCTATAAATGAAAAAAACAAAATAACTGTGCTTAATTTAAGAATAAATATTTCATCGTTAAATTTAAATTTTGAAATAATAAATGATATAAAGGAATATGACGGTTCTAGAACTGATTTATAAAGAGAGTATCTATTGAAAAGTTCTATCAGTTTGCTTCTTTCGTTCCAAAATAGTATATTAACTTAAATAGTAATATTTTGAATTTAAAAATATATTAAAAATTTTTTCATTGGCTAGTGCAAAAAAAACAAATAAAAGTAAATGATGCTTATCAAACGAAATTTGAAGATGTTTTGATTTTGATGATATATAAAATAATCAATATAACTATTGATTTCATATTTGTTTTTCTATATTCTATTTATTTATTTACTATTTCTTCATTCTCTTCTTATTATCTATCGTAGAAGAGATTCCTTTGATAATAAGAAACAAGATTGATCTCATATATATATATATATTTTTCGACAGACTAATAGTTTTTTTCTGTAAAATCAAACTTGTCTTATTCTTGAATAATCCATACTTTGACATTAAGTAATATTTGTTGTTTATCAACTGATTGTGAGACTTCTTGAATATTAGCATTTGTTGATGACAACCATTTAGACAAATCTTCTATTAATTGTTTGTATTCTGTAAAAATAGCCGTATTTGCCATTATAAGACTATAATGTTTCTTATAATCATTACACAGACATATATATTCGTTAGACAGATGTTTGACAAGTGTTGATGTTGGGCCCAATTGACCTACTGTCTCAACGGCTGGTGTAAGACTGATAATAGTATCTTTTATAGCCTATAAAATACAAATATTCTCATATAACATCTATTAAGAATAAAAATAAAAAAAGATATGATACTATATGAACGATTTCCCTCATCCTTTTATTATGTTTTTTCTCTTTTTTTCTTCATCATTTTTTGTTCTCACCCTAAGGGCTAAAGAAAAGAATGAACTTCTTCTTTTTCTAATGGAAATCGAGCACACAATGGCTAATATATTTTAACTTATATATACGCGTAAATGTTTAGGGAATAATCAACTCTAGAGCAAGAAACAAATACAATTTATAAACTATCACGGAATACACAAATGATAGATTATATAAAAATATGTGTGTGTAAAGAGGAGGGAAAATTTGTTAGATATTTTATTTGTAATAATAATAAAAAAAACAACATTTTTTTTGACCTTTCTTTATTACATAAGGAAATTCTGTATTAATAAGTTTAGTGTTTATTTAATATAGGTTAAACGAGTTCGAACTAATATTATTTTTATATGTAACTTTATAGTAAAATAATTAGTGTTGCTTTATTGACTATAAAAATAATTTGATTATGTTTTATATAACTTACTTTAAGTTTTTTAATTGATTCTTCACTTTGTATTGATGAATTTTGTTCTATATCAGTAAGACTCAATAAACATTTACGTACAGTTGATATAGATGATAATAATTTTTCAATACATAAGATAAAATCCAAAGATTTATTGTCTATTTGTTCCATATCTTAGATATACGATATGTACATGAAAAAAAAAAGAAAAAGAGATTGAGAATACTATGAAAGCTTTATGTATTTGTCTTGATAAGAACAACAATAAAAGATGTAATAGACAAGCAATTGTTCTATAGTCTAATTGTCGCCTTTTTATGTCAATAGTATGAAAAAACTAACCAACATGACATGATTGATGTTATATCTGCATGAAAAACAACCAGTTAATTGTTCTAATAGTACATATGCTGATTTGATCAATCTTTTTCTTTTCTTTTCTCTGTAGAGATATTCTCTAGTGTTAGCACTTATTCTTAATTCGATCTTTTAGTATTCTAAACCAACAACATATGACTTGCTTTTTTTCTTTTCAATATGTCTATGATAAATAAACGACATAAGCATATTATGTTATTATTAGAATGCATAAATTGATTTTATCCTTGATTAACATATATAAGAACCAGGTGTAATCATAATGTTTTATTTCCTTGTAGCAAATACTTATATATTTTATTAAAGAGAATGAGGAAAAAAAAAAAAAGAACGATTCGTACTAGTAAAAAGTTTCGAACAAATGAAGAAATAGAGTTTTGTATTTTTTTTCGTGTGTATGTGTATGTGTATGTTTTTTGTTAATATGTAAATAAAAGAACCACTGCGCATAAACACCGACATTTAAAAATTAGTCGAAAAAAGAAAAACCGAAAAGAAAAAAAAGAAAAAGAAGAACGCATGTATACGCACAGCAAACATATTTTTATTTTTCTTTCTACTAGTAGAATATATAGATAGGATAAACTCTTTTGTTTTATTTTAATAAACAATACGTGTTGGATGTGGTCCAACATTATGAATTGGATAAGGTTGTTGACGATAACTACTAGCTCGTCCTCCTCCTCCTTGTTGTTGTTCATTATAACAATATGTTGGATATTGTTCCTGTCTATAACCATTTGCTTGTCGATAACTAGATGATGTACCACTTGTAATATTTGATGTTTCATAACGAACAGGTAATGATCGATTAAGTGTTTGTGTTTGTGTTTGCGTTTTTCCATATGTACCAGATGAATTCATTTGCATTGTACCACTTGTTTCTTGTTGTTGTTGTTGTCGATGAGAATCTCCACGTGATGCACTACGTTCAGCAACATGTCGATCAATAACACGTTCACGATATATAACTGGTTGTTGAGGTATACATGTTTGTACTAAACATCCTTGTACAGGAAAACCACCATTTGGCATACTAGCTGATTTTGATATTGAACTATGATGACATGTATCATGATATCCTTGTTGATTTGTATATTGTTTTTTATAATATGCATTTGGACGTTCATATGAACGATAACGTGTTTGTAATACAGGCGATGATGGTGCACTTAATGTATGATGATCAATTGCTTTTAAACTACGTACACGTAATAATGGTTGTAAATGATATTCTTCATTAATTGGAATATATCGCGTTTGTTCATCTGTTTTATAACGATCAAGTGAATGAACAGTTTTACGATATTTACCATTATATTGTGGTACTGGTTCACTTAATATTGAACGTGTATCATCAATATCATATATAAAATCGGAATCAAATTCCTGCATTAAAAAAATCAAATAAAAGAAAAGTCATATGAATATGTCAATGAAATAAACATTTAGATTGAGATTAAATACTCGAGGTTTTTTTTTTTTTTCTCCTCTTTGTAGATAAATGTTTAAAAGAACAAGGACAATATAAAGAAAAAAGAACTTTATATTTGATTAAATTTATTCAATGAAAAGATATGACATGTACATATTCTTGTTCTTTTTTTTTTTTTATGTATGTCAATATTACAGTTTAATTAAAAGGCTTAGGATTTTTTTTTTGAGTACGTATCAAAAGATAAGAATGATATTGATTTTTTTTTTGTTATCTTATTCTTTAGATGTATTTCTTGATTTTTGTAAATAGATTAACAATTGAAAGATGTTGAAGTTTTTTTTTTTTTTTTTAAATATTTAACATATAATTATTTTGAAAAATAATCTATCATATTTTTATAAATGACCTTGAAGAAAATATTCCAAATATCTTTCTTTTCTTGTTGTTGTCTTGATTATTTTTGTGATATGATATATGATACTGAATGAAGGATATTAATAATCAATTGTCTTTTAAATGAATGTATTATTTCAGTGAAAAATGGTATTCTTGTTAGTATCCTTGATTGATAACAAGGTCAAAAATTTGTTTGTCATAATATCAACACTTTATATATATAATGTTTATAGTTTAGATTTTTTTTTATTCGATGAAATATATAAATTCTTTTGCGTTCGATTGAAATATCCTATGATTTTTTTAATAATCATATTATTCGATACGTATCTGTAAGTAGGAGTGGGAAGTTACCGTTACCGTTACCCGGCAACGGTAATGGAAAAGTTATCAGTTCCCGGGTAACCGGTAATGGGGCAATTACCAGTTACTTTTTCAGAGTAACTCGTTAAAATGATGAATTATGACTTCCTATGATCGAATTTTGTCAATAGATTAATTTTTGAATTTCGGAGTTACCCGATAACTGGTAACTTCAAAATTCAAAAATTAATTTTTTCACTAAATACGATCATAGGATGTCATAATTCGTCATTTTAACGAGTTACTCTGAAAAAGTAACTGGTAACTGCCCCGTTATCCGGTAACTTCCCACCCCTATCTATAAGATCCTATACTCAAATATTGGTACTACTCTAGCCTGAAAAAAATCACTAATGATTGTTTATCTCACATGATTTATTCGATAACTTGCTACCTACACTATGATATACATATCTGTTTTTGTATGTATATGAAAATGGCAAGATGTTTTTGCCCCATCAATCTTCTATTCAGAACTACAACTAGTTAAAATTGTAAGGAAAAATCTGTCGCTAAAGTATTCACATTAGAAATTGTACGAGGAGATTGATCTAGATATTTCTAGTTTAAATATATAATTACTTATTTTTTTTTATATGAGGTTGTTATGTCTCAGTAATAAAATTCGATTTTAGTTGTATTGATATAGATTAAAATTTTGAAAAAATTTTTTTATCTCATACCCGTTCTCTTGGTACTGTTTTATCTGTTGTTTGAACACGTTCTTCATATCGTTCATTATATCGAAGAATTTCATCATTATTTTGATATTGATTTGAACGATATTTAAGATTATCCAAACAATCCTATATAAATATATAAAATAAAATATTTTTTTTTAATTTAAAAGAATAATAGAAAAAAAAAACAAAAAAGTCTTAAATTAATTTTTACTCTTAATCGACGAATTTTTTCTCGTATACGATTAGCTTGTTCAACATCAGTTTTTTCAATAACATAAGCACGTTCTTCTGTTTCACGTATAATTTTTTCTATTTCTTCATATTCTGGACGTTCACGAAGTGTTCGTTCCTTTAAATAATAAAATATTTAATATATATATGAATTAAAGTATAAAAGAAAATATATATATACTCGTCTAGATAATCGTCGATGTATTGTTTCAGAATCTTCATCACTTTCTGGTTGATTTTCATATAAACGTTCAATTAATTTCATATAAGCCAAACAACGTAAATATTTTTTTTTAAATTCTTCATCAATAACACCATGTGTTGTACTTATATCCGATGATTCTGATGGTGAACGATGACGAGATTCACGTTGAAAACGATTATATCTTTTTTCAGAATAATATTCTTGACGTGTATCATCACGATGATCATCTTGAATATTATTTGCTGCTGCTGTTGTTGTTGATGTGGTTGTTGTTGTTGCTGCTGTTGTTGTCATTTGTTGATCTCTTAAACGTTTTTCTTGTGTATCCTAAAATATGTTTTTTTTTTTTTTTTTAAGAATAAATATTTTAAATCAATAGAATTAACCTGAATAATTCGTATACGACGTTGTAATTCTTCAAATTTTCGTGTTATATTTTCAATATCAGGTGCAACAAGTTTGCTATATTTTTCACTTTTTGATACAAGTTCTTGACCAAGATTAAGTAATTCATCAAGTTGTGTTCGAACACTACGTAATTCATCTTGAACTTGCTGAAAAAAAAACAAAAATAGATCATAAAATTTTATTATAATTTTTATTAGGATTAAGAGGATCACTCCTATGGAAAAATTTTTCAAGAAAAAGTCAGACCGTTTATGCAGGACTAACCGCGTTTTTTTTTCTGTTCTCACCGCAATATTACAAACCGCGGTTTCAATCGGTTTTTAAAAGACGCATAAATGGTCTGACTGATAGAAATTTTTGTACTGAAAAAAAAAAAGTTTTTATCGTAAAACTCATATACTTTTATGTCTTTAGGGATTGAATCATTGACCTTTTGTTTTTTTTTCTAAGGCATTAATTGGTCGATATAACTATGATGTACATTAATTCAGAGTATAATCGATCAATATACTAATAGAGTTTTGTGGTATATTATCTCGGAGAAAGTTCCATGGTTATTCACCTTTTGCCCTAGGAAACAGTGTTGAATAATTTAACATATCATAAAAATCAAAAATTACATAATCCAATAAGAATTCTAAGATTTCAGGTACAAAGAAAGATATTGTTAGTATTATTGAATATACAAAATTAAAGATCCAGTAAAATTTCATTTGAAGTAATTTAAAAAAAAAAAAGTTAAAATAGATTCGTTTGGATACATACTAAATCATAATATTTGATGATAGTTTTTTAGAATATTAAAACTTGATAAAAAAAAAGCAATTTTCTGTATACTTTTCAATGTGTTACGAGTTACCGTCTACCGAATGTTATAGGTGTTTTTTTAAATAGAAAGTGATTCATCGTTATCCGATAAAATTCTTTTGATTATATGTTTATACTAACCGAAATTCTATTTAAATCAAGAATACGTTCAGCATCCGATAATAATGTTTCTAATTTTTCCAAACGTATAATTATTTCTTGATAGATATGAATAAATCTTTGATAATCATCTTCTAATTTACGTACTTGACCCTAAAAAAAAAAAAAAAAGAAAAAATTAAAATATTCAATTTTTTTTTTGTAAATTTTTTATTATTTTTTCATATTTAGATAACAATTAATCAAAGTCATACTTAAATAATAATAATAATACCTGACGTAAACCAATAGGATATATAATATATTCAATAGGGGCAAGATTCGTTGATGATGTTGATATACCTGACGATGCATTATGTCCAGATTCAAACGGAATATAAAGTAAATTATGATAACGATGTGAAGGTTCAGAATGTGATGACGTCGAATGTTTGACGTCAGTCCTCATTCTGTCTTAGTCTTTTCTTTTTATTTTCTTATTCTGAAGATGATAATGGATATAAAACTATATTAATAAGACAACAAAAAATAAAAATGGAGAAGAAAAACAAATAATCCTACTCTAAAAAAAAAGGAATATATTAGCTTCGAAGTACCTATATATATATCTATTGTCCTCATCTTTCTTCGCTATTCATTATTGATGATAATTAGAGATAGAAAAGAGAGATATCTATTTGAGTTGTTCATGTATATATATATATATATGTATATCTATAAATGTAAGACAAACAGAAACTGATTGATGACAATGATGATGAAGTCCACAAGTCAGAACATAGAATATAAATAGAAAGTTCTAGGATTTTTTTTGTTTCTTCTTTCAACAGAAATTTGTTAGTTTGTTGATTAATATGATGGAAGAGGAGTTGAAGTTTTAGAAAATACTTAATGTAATTAGCATAGTGGCTTCTACGTTAGATTTCTACTAGTCGTTATATTATAATGTCTACAAATTATTATCCTTTTCTTTAATAATAATAATAATAATAATAATAATAACAATAATAAAACATCGCAGAGTATATAAAAAAGAAAATGTATATTAGTAAGAAAGAAACGAAGATAGTTATATTTTTGGAAGGCTAATACAGAGAGTACGTGTGGTTTTTTTGTTTTCTATGTTGGCACTAATAGATACGAATCACTGACAAAAAAAAATACCAGAAAGAAAAGAACGAACACCCGAGTGTATTATTAAGCGAGAAAGAATAAAGAAAACTGAAAGAATAACGATGTAAAAATGGTACAAAGAAAATAGAGAACGACTTCTTTGAGATAACACAAATGCGCAAGCTTACGCCCGTTGTGTTCTTTGTCCGTCAGTAAGTGACATACGCAAACTTATATACATACAAACTAATTTCCTTTATGCTCGGCGCTAAGTTTAATTATACAAAAGGGTGCATCTTAGTCGATGTACGGATGTACGTAATCGTCTCGTCTCTATTTTTCTTTTTTTTTTTGTGCTTACAAATAAATCATCGAATATGATCGATTGGATACTTCCTTTCTCTGTTTCTCTTTGTCTAGTTATGCCAATATAGTAAAAAAAAAAGAACTCATCATGCAAATCAAGATTGATATAATAAGCAGCTGCTTTGCTCATCTATTCATATCATGTTATCTAAGATAGACTATAAAGAATGATGAGTTAATTGTTGTATGAATAATCGGTCAACTGCATAATTATATTAGATTATTAAAAGATCTTTTTCAATAAATCAAAGATCTATATAATTATATTACTATCACATGTGGTCAGCACTTGCATCGATTACGTCAATAGATGCAAAATGTGTTATCCGAATTGATGACAACTGTATATTACATAATAGATTCTCTTATTTCTTTATATATATATATATAATCCAATCATCTTTATCGAAGGTTATGCACTAGTATATAGGATATCATCTCTATGACATTGGTTTTTCTTTCTTTCTTTCTATTATCTAATGATGAAAGTCAAAAAAACAAACTTGTCATTACTTCAATTATTTCTGATCGATCTTTAAGTCTTCGATCTAATTGTTCAATTTGTCGTTTTAATTCCATGATTCTTTCATGAATATTTGTTAATGGTCGATTAACTTCTTTTTGTATTGTACGTTCTAAATTTTTTAATGTTTCAAAATTATTTTCAAGTTTTTTAATATCATTTCTTGTAGTCTATTTAAAAAAAAATATAAATAAATAATATTTAATTTAAAATAATTTTAAAAAAAAGTCAAGTTTACTCGAATCCAATCAATTTCTTCTTTAGTATTTTTTGATATTTGTTTATTTTCAATTTTACGTATTTCATTATCAGCTTTAACAAACCATTCATGTATATGTGAATATTCTTTACGAAATTTACGTAAATGACGTTCAACATTATCTAATTGAGCTTTTGATGCTGATACCTATAATAATAAGATAATTAAGCGATATATCTTTAGATTAGACATCGACGGGACTACTTGTTTTTGGGTCCGGATTAGTGGCGTATCCAAAGGGGGGGGGGGGGGGGGGGGAGCAGAGGGAGCGGCGCCTTCCCACCAGAGGTTTTTGCCTCCCCACCGGCGATTTCCTGGTTACGCCACTAGTCCGGATCCCGATCTCAGTTTAAACTTTTTTTTGCTTCTGGTCCTGATTGCATTTCTGGAAATACCAAACGATGTTTCTAATAATCTGTATGATTTTTTGAATATATCCCAGGTCCACTGTTCCGATCGCCGGAACCGTTTGTTTCCTTTGTTTTCCGGCAGCGGATCCTATAGATTCCGTTGATTTTCGGTCGGCTCTGTTGACTTCCGACGATTTCTTGACTACAGGATTCCGGTCCAGTTTCCGCCGGAAAAATTCCGTTAAGTTCCGCAAAATTTCGACCAGGAATTCGTCGGAACCGATGGAAACTGATCGGAACTGGTCCGACGAAATCTGAACCGGAATCCTGTAGTAAAGAAATCGTCGGAATTCAACAGAACCGATCGGTTCCGACGTACCGAGCTTGACCTGGGATATAAAAAATGAATATTGATGGTTTTGAGAAATTAACAGTATGTGCATAGCTTTATATGTATGTATTAAAACTAAAGAAAAACAATACCACTTTTTTTTAATGTTTCTCAAAATTTTTCTTGGCATCTGACCGTGTGACTTAGAAAATATTCTCAAAGTTCACAGTTCTAGCATAGATACATCGACAGAAGTATGAGTACTACTTTTAGTATGGATCTCTAAGGTAATTTCCGTTCAGGATCGAAAAAAATGATTTTGTAGATTCATAATTTTATCTCAATCATGAATAAAAAGGGCCTTTTTTGTAGATCATTCGTCAGAACAGAATAATAAGTATGAAAATATGTAGTCCAGTTCTTAAATAGAAAATATAACGAGACCAGTTTTAAGTTTCGGTCCCGGTTTCTTAAAAATTCATTTTGATTGTAATGAAGAGATAATGCTAAAGTTTTCAGCCCTATATCGTAACATTTTTTTTTGGAGATATTCAATACACGTATGTCAGACTATAGTGCCTGACAGAGTCCTTTGCTTTTAAATTCTTAATTTTAATACAAAGGAACTGACTGACAGGTTCAACGTCACAAGAAATGGTCATCTATTTATACGACTACGTTTCTATACAATAATAAAAAATGGATAGTACAGACTCACATGCTCTTTCAAAAAGAAAAACACGAAAAAAGCAATTGGCTACAATCAACGATTCGGAGAACTTTCATATAGAAAATGAAATGTTCTGATCGGAAAAGACTAGTCTATCGGCAGACAATTTTCGTTTCTACTCTCATGTATTTATCTTAACATCAATAATTCGAATAAAATAGAATTTTTTTAAAATAAAAATTTAATACTTACTTTTGCTCCAAGACTATTATATTGTGCTTTTAATCTATCGATTTGTCTTGTTAAATCATTTGGTTCATCAATTTGTTTTTTTTCAACAATACCACGTCCTGTACGAATAACATATTCAACTTCAGATTTGATATCTGATAAAGTTTTATAAAGTTTCTATTAAATAGAAAAAAAAAAATTTAAATATTTCTTTTATTAATAGTTTAACATACTAGACAATTTTCTAATTGATTATGAATAATATCAGGATCATCAGAATGAATTTCAAGTGTATGAGTATTTTGTTCAACATCATTTAATATTTGACGCATTTTTGCATGTTTAGGTTCAAAATCAGATGGTTTTTGAAAATGTCGAAATTTACTTTGTAATTGTAAAAATTGATTCTTAAAAATAACAAAAAATACAATAACAAAACAAAAAAAACATTATTTACTCTTAATAAAATTAATTGTTGTTCAAGTCTTTTAGAAGCTTCAATTTTTCCTGTACTTCTTAATACATGTACTTTATCATCTATACTACGTAAAAATGCTTCATATTGATTAAATTCAATAATTAATTTCTATAAATACAAAAAAAAACAAAAAGATTTCATTAATTTCATAAATTTTATTAATATATTACTTCAGTTTCTCCAGGTACATCATCAGCATAAACATCATCTTTTAATCGTGCATGTAATGTACTATCTGTATGTTTCATCCATTCAAACATTGCTGTTATTTGATGTCCCATATGTTGATAATCAGATATTTGTGAATTAAGAGTATGAATTTTTTTATAAGCCTAAAAAAAAAAAATTTTTTAAATTTTATTTTAAATAATTTACAAAAAAAAAAATATACATCATCATGTAATTGTTCCCAACGAATACGAAATTGATTTATTAAACTATTTGTTGCTGGTAATGAAACTTTAGTTGCTTGAAGACGATCTGATATTTCAAAGATTTTATCATGACTACTTTTTGAATGTGTTTTAACAAAACGTTCAAGAGTCTAGAATAAAGTAAAATAATTATTATTATAAAAAATTAAAGAAAATTTTACATCAAGTTCTTCAGAGATTTCTTCAGCATCAGCACCATCATTTGATGATGAAAAAACTCGATTTTGTAATGTATCAAGCCAAACATTTTCTTGATGAAGTAAATCTAAAAATTATTATTGATTAAATATATATATAGAAAATTTTTTGTTTTTTTTTACGTTTTAAGTCTTCATGTAATGTATATATATCTGTATAAAAAACAACTTTTGTATCAACTTTTTTTTGTAAATTAGACCAATTTGAAACAAGTGTTTCTAAACTTTGAGCTAATTCAGGTGCACCTGTTAAATCTTGACGACCTTGAAGAACTAAATTTCGTACAATATTTTCTTTAAGATTAAGTTCTGTTTGAAGTTTCTAAAAAAAAAAAGAATGAATAAGATAAATATTAAAAAGAAGACAAGATATTATTTTGATTTTTAATTTACTTGATATTGCTCAAGTCGTTCACGAATTTGATCTTGATAAAATATTGGTCCATCATCAGCAGGTGCTTCATGTTCTTTATCCATAATCCAATCTTCTAATTCTTGAATTTCTTCATGTAAAACTTTATTACGTTTTAATGCATCCTAAAAAAAACAAAGAAATCTTTGAATTTACACCTGAAGTATTCGGATTCACTCGCCCGCATATTTTTAAAAACTGCATAAAATTGCTAATAGAAACATCGTTTTTCCTTTTCCAGGACATGTCCTAGAAAATGCTGTGAATCTTTAATTTCTTCCGAATGCAGTGTACTATTAACAAAGCCATCTAGGATATGAAAACTAATATGTCTGTCCTTTTAGATGGATCACTATTGTAGTTCATCTAGAAAATCTGAGTATAAAAAGCCTTAGATTCCATATTTTAAATGCAAGTTAAGTGCTTAACATTATTGAACTAAACAATTCTATATAAGAAAAAAAAACAATCCTCTTAAAGAAAAAGTTTAATCACTATACAATGAATTTTTGGTTTAAACATATTTTATCAATCAACAATGCACTTCAATGAGAACATACTACTTTAAACTGTATTTGTTTTTTTTATCGATGTTTCATTATACATGTATGTTTAATCCTTTCGTTAACAAAATTAATGTTTTTATACATTAAACTTTTTCGATATAAGTATTACAAAAACAGATTTTTTTTTGTCATAGAACATCATCTGTAAAAGTATTCAAATATGAGTAGTTATCTCATATAAATGAATAGACACTATACCGAAATGTTCAGTGTCGAGAACTATCCAATTAATCCTAACATTATCGAGTATTTAAAGAATTGGCCGAGCATTTAATTGAGCTATACCATAATATGCAATCAAGTTTAGGTGTTTCTGAACATCATGGACTTTCTTTTAGGATTTGTGCATAGAGGTGTAAGCCATTCAGCTGCGCCGCCGCCGTCGCCTCGGAATCGTAGATAGTTTTACAAATTTTTTAGCCGCCGCCGCTATGAAAAAGTTAGCTCAGCCGTTGCGCCACCGCTACGAGCGAAAATTTTTGATAATAGTATGATATGCCGCCGCCATGGAAAAAGAATTTTGAAATTAAAGCCGCCGCCGCCGCCGGTGTAGAAAAACATGGAGTCTAGTAGGCGCCGCCGCCATGGAAAAAAATTAGACCATTAAAACAGCCACCGCCGTTTGGCCCCTTGGCTTACACCTCTATTTGTGTAGCCCCTCAGATTTTTGTTTTTGGTCATTTATTTCAACTGTATGTAGATCTAGTAAAGCTAACTTTGAAATCTGACTTATTTTTACATCCTTTTATTAATTACCTGAATACTATCGTAAACAAGCCTAGAAATGTACGGCATTAAATATTCCTTCATTCTAAACGAATTATCTTATTAATCAGAATATCATTTCAGAGAAACAATACAAAAACAAAAACACAAATTATCGATTAGATAAATCAAAAATAACTATTTATATGTACGACGAATAAATTCAAGTATAGTTTGTTCTAGATTAGAATCGGAATTTAAACCACTTAATCCTTCGCATATCTCTAATTAAGACTAAACGAAATTCATTGAATCTAAAGAATAACATATTCGATATTTGTCTAATTCTAAAAGATTTTCTTTTATATATATATATTTTAATTAATTTTATTACAATCATAAATTTTGATATTCTTTTTCTCTAACCTGAATATTTTGTGAAAAAATTTTTGTTGAACTTATAATATGACTCCAATTTTCATTTAATTCTTTCATTTGTTCACGTAAATGTCGTCCTAAATTTTCATCAGCATCTTGTGTTAAATCAACAACATCTTTATTTAAACGATTAATAGTTGTTTGCATTTCACGAATTTCATGTTGAAGAACCTTAAATAAGTGAAAAAAACAAGAAAAATTCATCAATTGTTTGAATTTTATATTAAGAATTTACTTGACTACGACCAAGTTGATTTTCAAGTGCACGTGAATCAGTATAAGAAGTTTCGTTTGTATTCAAACGTGGTTGAACATTACGTATCCAAAGTTTAACTTCTTCAATACCTCTCTAAAATAATCAAAGAGAAAAAAAAAGAAAAAATAATTTTAAATTTTGATCTTACTTCAAAATCACTTAATGTTTTATCTGCTCGATTATATTTTGCTAAACGTTCACTTAAAAACATTTTAACATCATATAATCGATCTTGATAATTAGTTAATTCTTCTTGTAAACGTCTACTTATATCAATAGATAATTTTGAATAATATTCTCTTGCAATAACATTTAATTCTTCCATTGTATGTTCTTGTTCTAATGTTTGATCAAGTAAATCTTTATAAATTTTTTTTTTTGCATCAATTGCTTGTAAATCACCAAAACGAACTTTATCATTTAATAATGATTGTTCAACTTGTTCAAGCCATTGACGTAATTTACGTTGTATATCAGTAAAATGTGTTGGTAATGTTGATGAACTAGTAATTATTGTTGAATTTCCAATATCATCTATATAAAATTTGTAAATAGAATTTATTTCATTTGAATAGAAGATCTTAGATTTTCTATTGTCAAAATTTCTGCAAAAAAATAATGTCCATCATAAAACTTTATCATTTCAGCAAAAAAAAAGAAACCGTCTATCATCTCAATATAATTTTAGCTTTGACATCAAGATTCCATATCTCATAGTTCAAGGTATGATTTAGATAATTATCTTTTTCATATGTCAAGGTTTTTTAGCAATCAAAATTATATATATCTATTCAGTTAAACTATATATAGAATTTTGTTTATTGAAGAGTATTTCATAAGTAGAAATATTCTAAGTAATAATAAATTGCATTTAAGTACAGATCATATGTATTATATTAACTCAAATGATTATATGAATATCTTTAAAAAGAGTTCGTGCTCTTAGTTTATTGCTATGAAGTTCCTGCACGTATACAGTATTTAGTGAAATACGATCTATAAAAAGCGTAGAAGTGTATAGAGTAGACACATACAGTGATAGATTTTGTTGATATACAATCACGGACTAGATATATATATATATCAGTAACCTCTTGTTACAATATATAAATAATTTTCTCATGGTATTTCTGGAGGATCAAGTGAAAAGAGAACGAAGAAATGTGTCCCAAAATAGAACAAAGAAAACAATCTTCCTAGGATTATCAACATCAGCTACATCATGTTTCACATTTTAATCCTGTAGGGTTTGTGCTAATAGCTTTCTTTTGAAATGAACACTATGGTTCTCTGCAAGAATATCGAAAAAATTGATTTCGACTTGATTTTTTTTTCGTATAGATGCAGATCTTAATGAAAATAGGTTTTTTTTTTTTTGTGAATATTTCAACTCTCGTCCTTTATTCTAAGATATAATTATAGTAATCGTGTGTCTTTTATGATCTTAGAATTTTCATAATAAATAACTCTTGTTAAAAGATCTATCTCTATGTAAAATTAGAAAATTAGTTTTTCTTTTATTCATTTAAAAAAATTCTATAAACATGAAATATCTTTGCAAATAATAAACTAATAGCACGAATAGATCATTAGAGTCTCCATAATGTACATAGTCTTAACTCAAAATAGCAATTTATTTATTGAAGAATTTTTCTCATCAATCGATTTTATTGTACAAAGATTTCTCATTGATTTGAATTGAAATGATCGTTTTTCTTTTTCTTTTTTTTTTGGTATCAATCACAAGATTCTCCTTATCAACTTTCTATTTAATAGATATGTACTGAAATTCGAATATAAAATAGCTTTTTCTTTTTTTACAATACATTACTAAAACTATAATGTCTATAGATAAAACATTTAAGAAAGAAAATGTTAGGACAGATTGTATCTATGTCTTTGGTCGATCTTAATAGCTCTAACATACTGAAACGAAGGACATATGACAAATATGTGACAAAAGACTTTAGTCAATATCTCAATAATTTATAATAGACAGAGTGAGAGACCAAAAAAAAAAAACAGAAGACGAAGGAAGTAAATATTTACACGAATAAAAATATGTCTATGATTGACAAATGATTTTATTCATGTCAAATTGAACTCAAAATCTTTCATATACGATAATATCTAATATAAGATATTTGTTAAATATTTTTTGACACTTCTAATTTGTTTCAATTAATGTCCTTTTTTTTTTTTTTTTTTAATATTTTAATTTATTAGAATTTTCTTATGATAAATAAATATTTGAAATATAAGAATAAGAATATAGTATACAAATTCTATTTTTACAATAAACTATATTGAAATCTTTCTTGTTCTTATTTTATTTGCTAGACATATGTGTATTTTGAAACCTGACTATACTTTTGAATTCGATTAATCTACTCAAAAGAAAAAGAAAAAAAAAGAAAGAATAACAATATAAAAAGAAAATTTCCCCTAGAGAAATAGACGTATGTTGAATAAATCAAATTTTCTCTTAGGTATAAATCAATAACCAAGCAGGGTAGTAATATGGGAGAAGCATTAGATGCAAAAGCATTAATATCATACAAACACATACACTAAAAGCATACTTGCTCATCTTTCTCTCTCTATGTATATATATATATATGTATGTATAACTCATACTAGTTCTTATAATTTAAATTGAACTACCTGTTACATATGTTGTTAAAGATGGATCTATTGTTTTATAATGTTGATGAATATTTGTTGAATCATAATCATGTGTATCATTAGTATTTGTATATATTTGTCGTTTTATAGATGATGAATATGTTTCATTATAGCTTCGATCATATTCACTTTTTTGTTCTGATAATAATGTTGGATCAAATACTTCAACAAAAGATTTTACACGATATTTATCTGATAATGAATTTGTATTTGTTGAAATATTTCCATGATCACCAAATGTATATATATTTGTTAAAGTAAAAAGATTTCCATTTTCATTAACATTCGAACCAATATTTGATGCATTAGTTGTAGTTGCTGATGATAATGGTTCACTTATATCTGTATGTATTGGACTTATTGGTGCTGTCGATGTGCCTACACGACGAGATGAAGAAACGCCATAACCGGTAGTTCCGGATGGCTGTTGCATAGATTCAATACGTTTAATACGTTCACCTTATATTAGACAAGAAAGAGACAGAGATAGAATAAAGATAAAACTATAACAATATCCAAAAACTAGAACTATCTTATATTACACACATACACACACACTCTCTCTCTCAAATAATAATGACCTAAAAGAGACAATCTGATAAAAATGATATGTCTATATGTGGTTTTTATTAGAATAACAACAAACTATTCTGTCGTTCTTTCGCGTGTCCTATATTCTATAGTTTTTTTTTTAGTAAACTTGGCGACACTTTAAGACAACATCGCCATCGATGCGACATACAGACGAGCAAATATGTATATATTCGCATTGAAGAGTGACACAGATGAGATGGAGAGAGGGACACAGCACAGAGAGAGAGAGAGAGAAAGTACTACTCTCTCCATATTGTTCTCTCTTTCTTTCTTCTTTTTCTTACTCGCTCGCGTGCTAGAAAAAAAAAGGATAAAAATTCAAGCAGCATCGTTTGCACATGTATAGACACATCGAGAACAAGACCAAATTTACTAACGATAAACTCATCGCTCGTTCGTCATATTGTACTTGTTCTTTTCTTTCTTCTTATACTGTCGTCACATACCACGGTATATGATCATGTATAACGTCGATAATTCCAACCATGACACATAGACGATATATGTAGATGTGTATACTATTCATATAGTTTGATCAGTCTCGGACGTTCAACCCAAACTAAATTGTATTTGTATGGATGCTTTTATCCCAATAATGGCAGAGAAAAGAAAAAGAATACAAGAAGGAAAAGAAGAACAAGAAGGAAAAGAAAGACAATGTATTAATTTGAGAACGAGAGGCTACTGGGTAGAACAGATAACCTCGCCATCTTCTTCTTCTTCTTCTTTTTTGTTTTGTTTCGGTCAACCGTGTTGATAGTGACCTGCACGCGTGCATACAAAATCGTAATGCCGTCCCCCTAATCAATGACAGATTTGTGTATGAAGCATATGGCAGCAAAAAGCAGGATAAAAAGCATGAGCAGTGGGAGGAGGAGGAGGAGAAGAAAGGTGGTTAATAATAGGTTGTGATGAAATCATACACGACACACATAAAAACAGAGAAAAAAAAACTAAAACAATCCTATTCCTACTTACGTAGTCGTGCCTGTGTTTCATCCCATGAACGTAACAAATCATCTGTTCGTTGAGTAGTTTTTGAATCGATACGATTAGCCATACGTCGTAAATTTGCAAGACGTTCGTTATATGATTGAAAACTTTTCGATTTAATCTATGAAAATTATTTTTTAATATAAATTAATAAATGATTTCTTTTTTTTAAGTTTTTGTTTTTGTCAATTATAAATTTAATATTGAAATCAGTAAATAGAAAAATAGATATGATTAAGATTTCTTAGAAATTTCGTTACTTTGATATAGATAATGAGATAAGTAGAAATGCAAATAACTAACTATCAATGATGTTTACTCATACTATAAAAAAAAAAAGTGATAAATTGAATTTATTAGTACTATGAACAGCGAGAAAAAAAACGTAAAAGAATTGACTATACATAAGAAGAAAAAGTAAATGACAGAAAAGTGGAATAAAGTGTTGGTGTAAGTGTTCATTGACCAACAAAAAAATTACAATTTTTTTTCTCATTTATGTATTTACAACTGATGTTTTATCGGTCATTTATTTCTAATCAATAAATGATGAAATCAATGAATAAATTATTGATTCATTAATTTCTTTTTTTTTTCGGAGAGTTTTTTTTTGTCTTCTTATCTCAAAACTTGGCATGTATGTATGTATGGTGTTATAATACTCTTATTGTCGATTAGAACAAGATATAATCACTCAATCATTCATTCTATATCTCTTATCTAAATGTATATGTTGTTTTTATATACATGTTGATCCAAAAATAATCATTAGAGAAACTACCATCACACTATTAAGTCTTCATTTATAAAATACGAGAATATAAAAACAAAAAAAAGGGTAACACCTGCTAATTATCACTCAATTTATTGATATAATATGCGTATATCATATTTTATCAAAATAACATATTTGAATTTTTTTTTTTCTTCAATAATCAATTATATACCTGTATTTCTATTGGTGAACTTGTTGATGATACTGAATCAATCCATGTTCGATATTCATTTATAGCTTTCGTAAGTGCTTGATATTCTTCATCAAATTTTGATGCAATTGCTAATTGTTCAGCAGTTCGTTCACAATTACTTATTTGTTTAAAAAGTTCTTGCCATCGTCTTTCAAGTGTTTTTAATGATGTTTCATGTTCAATTGAATCTGCTTTTGCTTGAAAACAAACAAAAGAAAAATCAAAAAAATAGTTATTTTCTTATCAAAAAGAAAGTTCTTTACCATCTTTTAGTTGTTTTGTAATAATATTTCCTGATTGAATTAAACTTTTAAATTGATCATCATATGATAAATATTTTGTTTTAACTTCCTAGAAAATATTATAATATTTGTTAAATAGAAGTTTTCAAAAAAAAAAATTTTTTTTTTTTTTTTTTTCGAAAGATATACTTGAACTATTTCTTGTACATCATTTCGATTTAAATTATTTAATTGTCTATCATCTAATATTTTTTCAATACTATCTATCCAATCAATAAATTTTCTAGCTGATAAATCAAAATCTTGTTTTAGTGTATTATCATTTGGAATTTTTCGTTGTTCAACTGTTGTTTCTTCAACTGTTGTTATTATTGTTTGGTGTATAGTATCATTTTCTGGTTTACTATTTCTTCTAACAATTGATTCAATATTTATAGAAGATTTTTTTAACTAAGAAAAAAAAAAAAAAAAACCCAAAAATGGAAGGTTTTTTTCAAAATGAAAAATATTTACACGTGCAGAACATTGTTCAAGATTATCAATTAATTTCGTCCAACGTTTTTCAAATATATTTATTTGTTCATTTAAATTTTTTAATTCATTTGATGTTTTACTATCATAATGTGTACTTAACACTTTTAAACTATGATCTAATGCTAGAATTGATTGACGAATATCATCCATTTCTATTTCTGTTTTCTAGAAAAATAAAAAATTTACTTTTAATCATTAACTTTAAAAAAAAAAATTAAATAAAAATTTTTATGAATATAATAGATCAATATACTTGCCGATGATTAAAAAAAAAATATAATATTATATTATACATTTAAGAATTTCCATTTTCATTTTAATTTTGTTTAATAGAAATTAGATAAGATGTAGGGTTTAATAGAATCGTTTTTTTTTGTTGTCTTTTAAATTCTTATTTTCTATATAGAAGAATAGGCAAACAAAAAAAAAAGTGTTCTAAATAATAAACTAACTAATTTTAATAATGTTTAGTTTTGAAGTCTAAGGTTCGCTAAAAAAAACAATTTTTGAGTATTTTACAACTTCATTTACAAGAGAACTATCAACTTGATACAGAAGAGAATAAGTACATTGTATACCCACGGAAAAATTTTTCAACAAAAAAACCGCGAAAGTTAGACCATTTATGCGGTTTTTGAAACCAGCGAAAACCGCGGTTTGAAAATACCCTGATGAGAACCGAGAAAACCGCGGTCCGAGCTGAGTTTTTGCAGGACTAACCGCGTTTTTTTTCTGTTCTCACCGCGGTTTTTAAAAGACGCATAAATGGTCTGACTTTCGCAGTTTTTCAAAATGCGGAACAAAACCGCGGTTAACCTCCGACTAAACCCCCCTGCAGAATAGAAGCCCAGGGTGGGTGCCTCTGTTCCGCAAGCTGTAACTTTGTAACAAAACATGCTCCGGTGCCAGTTTTTGCGTTATTTGATAGAGAGATGTTGATTCTTTCATTTTTCATCGGTTTTAGTTTATTTTTCATAAAGTAAACCTCGATTTTCAACGGAGACTTTTAACCTAGGGGGTGGGCTTCTATTCTGCAGAGGAGTTTACTGCGGTTTTTTCTGAAAAATTTTTCCGTGAATAACCGCGTTTTTTTCTGTTCTCATCACCATCTTACAAACCGCAGTTTCAATCGGTTTTTAAAAGACACATAAATGGTGTGACTTTCGCGGTTTTTCAAAATGCGGAACAAAACCGCGGTTAACCTCAGATTCCCACGGTTTTTTTTCTGAAGAATTTCTCCGTGGGTAACATTCATTGTCATTCTTCATATTATGAAAAATATTAGTTAATAGTATTGTGTAAACAGACTCAAACAGATTTTCTATTATGAGTAGATATGTGGTAGACTACGACTGCGCAGTATTAATTTACTAACACTAGGATATGATCGATAAATATACTTAAAGTACTTTGACAAGGTAACTATTTCTACAGTAATCTGTTGTTTGAATTTTTATTGAATCTACAAAGAGATCTTCATGGGAGAAGTAAAATTCCTCAAGATTTGTACATATGAGGCACTACAGTAGAGTATTTGATTACTAGAAATTCAATTTATAAATAGATCTAATGACTTATAGAATATTCTAAATCTTTTGGTTGAAAAATCATTCTTTCGGATTTATTGAATTTCTAGGAAATAGTCGTTTGCTAAAGATATGTTTGGAAACATTTTGAAATTCAATATCTTGACAAATGAACATTTTTTCTCGACTAAAATTTTCAGAATATATTATTTCAAATTGAAATTCTATTATTCAATTCTTCAATAAATATTTAGAAATTGAGGGTCGAAAATTCATTAAAATCATAATGGACATTCCTAAACTGTACTAATCTTTTTCTTCTTGAATACAAACTTAATAGAGTAGTTTAAAGTAACTAATTTATTATACTACTATCTTTTTTTTTCCATTGACAAAATAAAATGAAATATGATTGATTATAATCAAAAAAAGAAAAATTTGTTAAAATTTAACATCGATGATTGAAATATTTTTGTATAATATTATTATATATTGAATTGTTTATTTATTTATTTATTAAAATAAATTAATTTCTATTGAAATTTTATATATATATATATTACCTTAATTGAATGAGCTTGTTGCATAAGTATATCAGCATCATTTAGATTTAATTCTGCTAACATTTTTGTAATTTCATCTTCTTTACGTGTTAACCAACGATTAACTTTTTCTTGATTTAATTCAACTTGTTCAAATTCCATTTTAACTTCTTGTAATTGTATCCAACGATTTTGTACAAATGTACATATATTTGCCCAACGTTCACTTAAATTTAATAATTTTGATTCAATATCATTTGATGTATATTTTGATGGTAGAATATTTTTATTATTTATTGATGAATCATCAATAACAATAACCATATTTTGTAATGATTCTGTCATTTGTTGTTGTGCAACAAGTTCATCTTGTAATTGAGCTAATTGACGATATTGTCGATCAACACCGGGTAAATTTTGTTCCATTATTTGTAATTGTGATGATATACGTTGTTCAGCTTGTGAAAGCCATGCATCAAATGATTCAATTTGATCAATTTGAAGTTTCATTATTGTTTTATGAAGACTAAAATGAACAAAACAAAACAATATGTCTAAATAATATTTATAAGTTTTTATAAAAATTAAATTTTTGATCTAAAACTTTGCAAATATAAAAGAGTTCAATTAGAATCATTTTCTATAAATTTTATAAAAGTTAGTCTAATTAAGTTTTCTATATGTACAAAATTTTACATCAAAATTCGAATAACTAAAATGTTTCTATTGAAAAATTCGATAACGTAGTTAATATTTTCCTGAATTTTTTGTTAGAAATACTTTGTAGTATTCGAACAAAAAAAAAACTAACCCTTGAGAAATATTTTAATTGTTCATGATAAAATATGGAAATACTTACAAATATTATAAAACAACGTGCTAATGACAACACGTGGATTTATTCTATATGCGTCTACGAAATATATACATAAGATCGATGATAATGTCATATTAAAAAAATATACATCATATAACTAATGTAAAAAACTATTACAACAGCAAATAACTACGATGACAAAATTTCAGTTAAGAAAATTTTTTTTGTATTTTCTAGAGAAACTCAAAAATAAAACAGAATATTGATATGTTTAATGTATTTATATCTTATTCGGGCAAAAAAATCTTAATCAATAGTTATATTTTTCTTTCGTTTCTTACATTCTATTTCTTCGTAGTTCTAAAGTTGTTTTTTCCTTTTTTGGCTTTTATAGATTTATGTATTTACAAGAGGATAGATAACTCGTTGATGCTTTATATATCATCGAATAAATAAGGAAATAAATACGCCTGGATAAATTACGGCACATAGAAATCATCAAAAAAAATTCAAAATTAAAATCTTATACTTTCAATACTTAATCACGATAGATCCATTAAATCATTGAAAATTATTTTTTAAGTGTCAATTCATCATGATTTTATTGTGATTTTGATAAAGTCAAAAATCAATATTTTCTCTCTTTGATACATGTAAAAAAAAAAGAAAACAAGGTCATCGATTCCTATTTCTAACAAAATCTGTTTCGCTTTTGAAAATAAATTTATTAATAAGAACATCATAGACACTTGCGGTTTTTTACCATTTAAGAGAGTATATCTCAAGCCACAGAAATTTGCTTTAGTCATCAATTAACCAATCAGATGAATTGTTATTGAAGATTTGAAGAAAAAGAAAAACACGATACTCTAAAGTTCTTCTCCTTTCAATTTATAGTTGTAATAGAACCAATCGATAGAGAAAATTCTTCGCTTTCGATTTATACAATGCTGATTATATAATCTTATTTCATTCGGGAATTATAAGATTTTTCCTGAAATCTTCGATTTCAATTCATTGATTTGTGATCATTCGGAAAAAAAAACAAATATCATCATTCGACTTAGAATAATGAATTATACTTGACTAGCTATCTTTTCGTATGATCTCCACGGAAAATTTTTTCAAGAAAAAACCGCGAAAGTCAGACCGTTTATGCGGTTTTTGAAACCGGCGAAAACCGCGGTTAACCTCAGATTACCGTGGTTTTTTTTCTGAAAAATTTTTCTGTGGGTCTTAAGAAAAGTTTTACAAATTCTCGAACAGAACAATCTAGCAATGTCAATCTTGGTTTGAATGCAAATTTCTATGGTTTTTCTATGAAAAATTATTCGAAAAACAATAATTATTAAATGAATTTCAATATAATTTTCTTACTTAGATTGTCGTTCAAGTGCTTTTGCACGTAATGATTCCCATTGACGATTAAGAATTTTTCTTTGTTCTTTTATTTCATTTTCTTCTCGTGGTTGTAAATCAATATCTGTTGATGTTAATAAACGATTACTTTCTTCAAGTACTTGACCAATTTGATTTTGATCTTTAGTTAAATTTATCATAAAATCCTATATTTAAAAAGAAAAAACAACACCATCAATATTGAAATAATTAATTTTTCTATTTTTATTTATTTACTTCATGTTTTTGAAATTGTTCTTTAACAATTTTAAGATCATTTGTAACAATTTTATCTTGTCTATCAAGTTCATCTTCTAATTTACCAATCCAACGAACAACTCTTTCCATATTTGTTTGATATGATGTTAATAAAGTTGATTTTAATGGATTACGTATACTAGTTATTGGAGTTGGTGGTGTATTTACTGTTGATATACTTCTTATAGATGGAGATGGAGACTAATAAAATTAAAAAAAAAAAAAATAGATAATTGTAATGTTATTTGTTTTTTTTTTTATTATACTTTTGGCTCCATTGAATTACGTTTATCATAACTTGTAGATCTCATCGATGTGAATGATCCATTTTTTTCAGAATCTTCAATAACAATATTATTTGTTGGCATTTGTTGAAAAAGACACATAATATACATCAATATTGACTTTTTATCCGGATATTCAGACAAAACATCTATAATATAAATATACATCGTTTTGTTGATATATATTTTAAAAATATAATAACTATATACATAGATATGATTAAAATCATAGGAATAATTATTTATCGTAAAATAAAGAAAACATAAGATATCGAAAAAACATGTTTTCTAGTAAATTTTATATCAACTGATAAAAAGAATATATATTTAATAGAGATACTTCAAAATTTTTTATGTTATATAAATTGATAAAGAAATCTACTAATAAATTAGATATATTTCGAAAGTTTCATTATAGGAAGATAATTCGTATCGGACAATATGGAGTACTACTTAGTGAGTCTTTAAGAACAAAGATAATCTATGTGTTATAAATCTTAACTGATGCAAAAGTGAAATAGCATTTATCATCAATTGAGTATCTTCAAAGGTGATAAAATCGCTCTAAGCAAAGTAGATATTTGTTTAATAAGATATGTCAAAAACACATGTATTCTTTTATCGGTTCACTTCCGCCTTCTTTTTTTTTTTCTTCTATTACTACAATAAGATGAGATTGATGTTACTTTTGCCCGAACAATAATGAGGTCAAAGAAAAAAACAAAAATCAAGGTTTAATATATTGTTAAGTCCCTTTTCTCTATCATGCAGTGATTGGACTAATCAAAAATATAGGCACTCAGTGGATCAAATCACATCATTAGCATATTAGACAGGCTAACAGTTTATCAATAAAATTATCTTATTAGTAATTCTTCTTAAATCGTTATAAAAGGTAAAGAATTAAACAATATTTTTTGATTTTAGTTGGCATAGTTTTTTTCTTTAACAACAAAGTTGTTGAACATATAAATACACAGATTAGTGAATCTTTAAAAGAGAGGATATTAGAAGTCATGGATGATGTCTCAAGCACATTGATACTACTAGAAAAATGATATCGTATTTTTCGATAATATATGTATTGCTAAGTGCGAAACCAAAATCAAAAATTTTATTAAGATTCAATACTTTTAGAATATTTCAATTTTTATATATTTAATCTAAGTTTCATTATAAAAATAATATTTTCGGAGTACAAGATTACATTGTTTTCCTGCAAACTATTATTCAAGCTGAGGGGCTATGTTGTTCGGCATGTAGTCACAAGGTACTATATGTAAACCGCAATAGCATAACTTTGGACAAACTACTAACCGCAACTTGTGTCGGATCATCCATCTGATAATATACTCATTATATTGTGATATACACCTGTTCTTATGTTTGATTGGCACAAGAATTCTGCATCAGGTCAGTCTTCTATTTGAAGCTACAACTATGAATAATTGTAGAGATGTTATCGACCTATTGAATCTTCTGCTCATATCATAAGGTAGCAGAAAGTCAAGGTTATTCTTCTTTTAGTTTATTAGATAAAATGATTATCTGTTAACAAGTTATTCTTGTCGAATTTATTCTACTATTCTACATACAATGAAAGGCTATTATGATACTTAATCATTGAAGAGAAGAATTTTTTCCTTTTTTTTTTTTAACCTTTTCTCTTTTTAGTAGTACAAGAGTACATTTAACCGCAAATTGTCATGTCCTCAAATACATTCCATAAAATATGTCATTTTGACAATGTCTAGACAATAGTAATAAAAGAAAGAAAATTTAGTAATATTATCTTACAATTATAAATTCATCATATAAATATGATTGATTTTACTTCGAAAAAAAAAAAGTTAATGATAAATATTATGTTAGAGAATCTATTTTTTAAACATAATTTAAGGCGATTTTCGGTATTTCAAAAAAAAGACTATTCATCAGATATATTCAAAATAAATCTAATCTTAACTAGTTTAACTTCAATCGATTTATATTTCTATTCATATTTTCGTACTATCATATATATATGTCATTAGTTACATTATTTAAATTTTTTTTTTTTTTGTTGTTTTCTTCGTTATTGTATGTGTCGAAGACCTTTATTTATATTTATAGCTCATTTCTCTTATCATCTGGCAATAAAGATTATATGTAATTACTTTTCACAAAAAAAAAGAAAAATAATTATAGAAATCGATTTGTACGAACCTTCAACATCAAGATATCGATCAATTTTGAAGATATTTTTAGCCATAGTAAATGCATGTTCAAGATTTCGAGCTGCTGTATGTTGTAATATATCTTCATAATCAAATAGATCAGGACGAAATTTATGTATAAGTGCATTAAAAGCAAGACCATCTTGCCAACTACTTGTAAAATCTTTAATTGTTACACCTTTATATCTAAAATAAAATTTATACAAAAAAAAAAAAAAAATTATTTAAAAAGTTTTTGTTTTTCATCGTCTTCAAACCCTTTTGTTGTTTGTTGACACCATGAAAGAAGAAATTTTTCAACATTTGTTTGTTGTGGATTAGGTATAACAGATTTTAATACATCTTTTCCTTGCCAATATTGAATTATTGACCATATAAGTGCAAGTGTTAGTTTTGGATTTCCATCAACAATATCATTTGATGAAATACTAAGAAGTTTAATCTATATTAAACAAAAGAAGAAAAAAAAATTAACATTTTTGTTTTTTAAATTCAATGTCAAAATGATATTTTATCTTACTCCATATTCTCCAAGTACAGATATTACTTTATTCACATTACCAATATGATGTACACGCATTTTACCAATTTCTCTTTTCTATATAGAGACAAACAAAAAATAAATGATAGTTTTCTTTTTTTTTGTATAACATACATATTCATTTCCAGTAAGTACTTCAAGTAATCGAAGTAAAACAACACCATCACGTAAATCTTGAAATAAATTTGTAATAGGTAATATTGAATTTGACTAAATATATTTTTATTAAAAATATTATTTATAAATATTTAATAAATTAACTTACATTAACTAATTGATTATTAATCCATTTTGTAAATGCTTTCTTTTGAATATCTTCACGTTCGTCTACAAAAGAACTTCGAGTCGACACCATTTACAATATAATTTGGTTTTTCTTTTTCTGTTATTCTTTTTTTTTGTTTTGGAATAAAAAATTTTAATTTTGTACCAAAAGAAATAAATATAATCTGTGATTATTGTACAAACGCGATATTTGATAAAATGTATATATTTATGTATATATATACGTATGTGTAATATATAATGTGAGTTTGATATGATAGCAAAAAAAAAAGAGAAAGAAACGAACGAATGATTTCGTTTAATTTGACACAGCTCAACAGTTCTTAAGTTCACATATAGAGAGAAAAGATGCGACCATGATTTAATATATGCATTTGAATGAGCGAAGAAAAAATTTTTACGTAAACAGACTGTCTATATATAAAAATATATGAATGTATGAACACATCAATAGATATTATGTCAAAATTACTAACTTCAATTCGTTGATTACTGATAATAACAACGAAATCGATGAAGCTCACATATATACTATCGAACGAAAACGTCAAAAAGAAAAAAAAAAAAAAAGAAAAACCTAAAGAAATTTTTTTTTTTTCTCTTCGTCTTTGGCAAATGGCCAGATCAATGGGTGAATAATGAGGTTTTTTTTTTCTTTCTATTTTAACACAGATTACTGTAATATATTTTTGTAATGGACATTAGTAAATCGATCAATCGTATCACTATCATCATCATGATTTGGTAAATACATACATATATATATATACGGGTGTTAATTTATTTTTTGAAATGCATAGATATAAAAAAAAGAAAAAAAATGATATATAAGACGAATGGCTTGTCACTCTTCCGTTTTTTTTCTCTCCCACTATGAGACAGTAGGAGACCAAGATAGTAACTTGCTTACTGTACTCATATATCAAATGCATCAGTAGTGACTAATTTTTTCATAATATTTATTCAAAATAGAAGAAAAAAAAAAAGGAACTAGCAAATATATATTTAATATTGCAAGATAATTAATGTTTTTCTTTTTCTCTTATTGATAGGTTTACTTAATTATAAACCTTACTCTTAAATAGATATTCATGTTTTTTTTTTCTTTTTTTGCCATTGGCAAAATAATATAAATCTATTCAACCAAATAAGATATGAAAGATATATTGATTAACAAATATTCGATTATTTTAATACTTATTTTGTTACATGATCAAATCATATTATTTTTGATGAAAAATCAATCATTAAGAATTGTATGAAACTTACATATTGGATCATCATCAATAGGATTAAATGGTTCATCTATATCGATTGATGACATTATTGACTAAATATTTTCTTGTCTGATATTGAGTGAAGATTGGTATAACAATGGTCAAGTGATCGATGAGTTCTAATCAATAATATGTTGATTGCCCGCCCACTTTCTTTCTCTCTCAAACATAGAAAAAGAGGTCGAAGACAACGACGACGATGATGATGATGATGATGATAATAATAATAACAACAGCAGTGACGAAGATTGGATGGTGGCACGATTCTTACTGTTGCCTATCTGTATGGCCTCAAAGATGTTGCTTCTTTTTCTTCTCTCTCTCTCTCTCTCGCTGCTTGGAATTATCCATAAAAGACATAAGATCGTCTGAAATAATTTTCTCTTTTCATCAGAAAAAAAGGTAATTTTCGTCAGAAAAAAAACGAAATATAAGAGACGATAGCTCGAGGTTTGTTTGTTCATAAACGACATGATATTTTTGATTAAAACTTAATTTTTCTTTTCGTTTTTTTGTCTTGGTTTATACTTTTGTGATTGGACATCTCAATATTCATGAAGAAGCTTTATTATAATCAAATTCTTGTTCTATTTTTGTTTAATGAAAGAACATGTAAAACAAGAGTATTCTTATTATCTAAATGAAACACTTTTCTATATAGATGACAATTTTTTGTGGTATTGAAAGTGCTCTCTTCAACATCAATGTTCTAATACGAAATACGTAGAATAAAAAGTCTCGAGCAAACTATTATTGTTTTCCAAGTATAAATAATCTGTCTTATTTCTTTCTTTCTTAATATAACATTATTATTATTCTAACCATTGATTTAATAAAAAAGATTTCACCATATTATTATAAATTTCAATCAACTCACAAACATTAATATTGACTATTTTACAAAGTTATCGCTTGATCAGTTCACGCTTTTTAATGTTAATCACATATGATACTTTCTACAGAGCAATATATCATTAACTATTATCCTTGAAATATATTTTTATATGCGAAAAAATGACAAAAATTGCACTATTTAGAACAATAACATAAATGTATATCAGTAGAGACCTGCGAAGTCAAAGTTTTTTAACTTCGATTTTGACTCTGAAGTTCTAAACTCTAAAAGTTTCCTCAGTGTCGCAAGTAACGACCGGAGGGAAGAGGAACAAAATTTTTACTCATCGTCCACTCCGGGTCGAAATCGAAGTTCAAAGTTTCATGCAGGTCTCTATATATCAGGCATTCAAATATCGAGAAAGGCTTTTGAATGTTCTAGAACAGTCTAAGTTTTATTATTAATATTGTTCTATACCTTTTTTTCTTACGTCGCTAAAGAACTGTGAGAAATTATTTATAACTCCATCATTACTATAATCAATCATCTGACGAATAAAAATTAATTTATACTCATTCGATTAATAATCCTGAGCGAAAATTAATTAATAAAACATAATTCTAATATTTAAGTTGTTTTTTGTTTTTATTGAGTATATTCTTATGGAATAATTATTTTCTTCTGTTTTCTTTCTGTATACATGTTTCAGGAAAAGTTAGAAATATGCTTGCATACTTTTATGCGTTCTATGCAATATTTATGCCTTCTGACTGTCTCGCCGTATACCCCAACAACATCGAACCTTATTCCTATCATCGCTCTATTCTCCTTTTTTTTCGCTTTCCTGAACTATGTACGTTACGAGAACATCTTCTTCTTTTTTTTATGCTTATCGACTCGATAGTATTAGTATAACATCATCTTATATATAAGACACTTAAAGAAAAACATTGCAAGGACATAGAATATATAGGCAGTAAAGCAATGAACAAGAAAAACTGTACGATGATGGGATGACAAAACAATTGGCCTTCTGTCATCCAAGGTCACTAGAGAACAATTATTACATCAGTACAAACGAGAAAAGTAGGTATAAAAAACAAAATCTTATTGATCTAATTGAATTAATAAATCAACACATAAATAAAAAAAAAAGAAATGACTGTACCTCGTCGATCTCGTATAATCTGTTGAAATTGTTGTACGTCATCATCATTAACATTTGACATTGCAAAAATAGTAGTATCAGGTGAACTATATCGTTGAGAAAGATTAGTCGACATTAAGAGAAATGTTCATTGAATGTAAATCGTTTTTTTTCTTCTTTTTCTATTTAGTATGATAATACCTGTAATAAAATGCATAAAAAGAAAAAAAGTCGACGGTAGTATTAGTAACTATTGATAATAAACTTAACAAATACGTCTAGTAGTTGTATTTGTTTGTTAAATGAAAACACATAGATAGGCTTTTATCGGTTTCTTTACCTTCGTCTCAATGATTTAATTCCAGCCGAGTTTTTCTTTTTTTATTTGAAAGATTGAAAACAGCATAAACTCAATTGTACAAAAAAAAAAAGTTCTCCTTTTTATTTTTCTTCGTTAGGTATTCCATATGACAAAGTAAGTCTGATTTCATATGAGGATATTGAAATGAAACAAACTAACTAAAAAACAAATTCATTGTCGAAACCTCTGTAATGTAATTCATTTACTAATCATTTGTCTTTGATCTTTATTAAATCTTTTTCAATTTTGAGATATACAATTGTATCTATGAATAAAATGTTAATTTAACAAGTTTAAGACAACTTCAATATTTGAACACTACAGATGTATATATATATGTGTCATGATTCTTTTCTATTCATGTTTCGTATACAAAATTATTCGTTGTAGTACCTATTGGTATTTGCGATCAAGCGTTAAGCTTTTTCTCTCATTTTTCTTTTATTCATACGTGCTTATACTCTCAAGTAAATAAGTTATAGACGATATTTGCGTAATCTTTCGATCCGAACTATACATACAAGTTCTTCAACTGCAAATAACAACATGACTAAAAACATCTTTACAATAGACGATAAAACAAGAAGATGCAAAAGCACACATATATATATATATGACGTAAGAATATATACAAGTACAAATCATTGTACTGTCATTTATTTTTCTAAAGGATTGAACTAACATTATAAGCAATACTTCGTTTCTTTTTTTTTTTTTGTTTTACTATGTTCAATATTTTCAGGCAATATATAAGTGACTTTATTCAAGAGTTTATCAAATAAGATAATGCTAATAGAAGAAGCAGAATTGAGAGTAATATAGTTTGTTGATAAGTAAGGTAGAACAGAACAGAAAGAAAAAAGTCGAAATACCTTTTATGAATGAAATAAGAGAAGAGTCTGACTTGAACAAAATTGCATATAAAATGAAATATGAGATTTAAAAATGAAGAAATTGATCAGCGACTTTTTTTTTGTATGTTTATTTTCTTTTGACTTATTATTAACCAAGTTAAACTGATGAGATATTTAAATTGTTAAAATGTAATGAAAGAGTAGCCTTGTATTTGATTACCATTATGGTAAAAAAAAAAAAAAATCAGATCACTTATACCTATACTTAAAAACTTTTGAAATACATGATGAATATTGTTGGTTTACCTTGAAAAGTAAAGATAAGCAAAAGTGTCAAGAAATAAAAAAAAAAAGAAAGAGAGAGTGAGAGAGACAAAATTGCTATAACTCTTCATTTACAGCTGTTACCCTTTTTTTTTTTTTGCTTTATTTAATGTATAGTTAACAGATCTCTCTTCTTCTTTTTCTTATTTAGTTTGTAACAATACTGAAAAAATTTTTCTATGTATATATATGTTCGTAAATAAAGTAAAAAAAGAATAATAATCATAAATTATTAATTTACCTGTCCGTATGTATACTCTGAATGATGAATGCAAACAATGACCTGAGCTTTCTTTTTTTTTAACGTTGGTCTGTCAGGTAAACACGTGTATTGGCACTCACTCTCTCTCGATGTCTCTTTCTCTTCTTTCTTTAAAGAGAGACAAGAAAAACAAATGATTTGAATGAGCAAATGCTGCCATCGTCATTTCATTGTGGTTTCGATTGACTCAAATCTTTTTCTCTTTCTCTGTGTTCCTCTTTCGTCACCATTTTCTTCAATGTTCTGTTTTTTTGGCATTTCATACATTCATTTCTTCTTCTTTTTTTTTTTTTTGATTACTCGAGTGTCCCGTATATTGTATATTGAAAAAAGAGGATCAAAGCTTGAATTGACCGCTTCTCTCTTCTCCTTTCTATATTTTATTCGTTCATATATATTGAATCTTTAATATGACACAAATCACGGTCAATGAATTGAAAGATTATCTTTTATATTCACAGTAATATATGCAATACAACAGATGACAATTAAATCAAGCTCAATCTCAATCTGTCTGTGTTCTGTATTTCTTATTATTATTGTTGAAACACTTTTAGTGATTATATTTATGATGACAACCCCAAAAAAAAAGAAAACAATGAACTTCAGTTATGTAATCATCGCTTAGTTAGGTTGTCAAGGAATGATTAGAAAAAAAACAAATATCATTTTGATTTTATATTATTTTATTAAATTTAAAAAAAAAAGTACTCTGATATAAAAATGAAATTTTTTATTCTGACATTGAAATATGCAAATGGTAGATTTTCAAGAGTGTAAATTTAAACAAAAAAAAAGAAAGTATAAACTAAAATAGACATTGTTTAAGTAAATAGTAACAACTTATGTTCAGACATTCGTTATTCAACAATCAAGGACACATATATAATAATGAATATTTCATATATTGAAAAAGTAAAATAAACAAACTTTTATCCATTTTTATAAAAATTTTTCTCAAAAGAAAACTATAATAAACTTAAATTATAAAAATTCAAGTTTTACATGTTAAATATCATTAATAAAAAAGATTTTGATATATTCTAGAATATATCAATATTGTCCTTGAAATTAAAATGCTTGATATATGTTTTGTATCATTACTACATTGAATACGATATAATTTTTCATTTTTACGCACATATAAAAACATATATCAAGGGTAATCAAAATAGTGATGCATTGATTTGTTGCAGTCATCATATAATCAGTAAAAAAAATAAAACAAACGTAAATTGATCAAGTGATAACTTTTGAAAATAATCAATAGAAAATGTTTGAAAACTTATTGAAGTACTTGATTGTGTATTGAAGCCTGTTGTAAATCTAATAGATATA
Organism: Rotaria sp. Silwood1; assembly: GCA_905250075.1. Lineage (NCBI taxonomy): Eukaryota > Metazoa > Rotifera > Eurotatoria > Philodinida > Philodinidae > Rotaria > Rotaria sp. Silwood1. The sequence goes on along the minus strand of CAJNOP010000565.1, from coordinate 43,190 downwards.
TACAATAAAGTGATTTGCAAGTTAAATCAATGATTTAAATAATAATGTTAAATTAAGAGTAATGAAATATAAAAAAAAAACAAATAATAAATAAATAAAATATATTAGTTTTCTGATAATTGATTGATTATTCTAGGAAAATAATTATAGTCTATTAGAAATCTTTCATTTAGATTCACGTTTTTTTTTTTTTTCTAGAGAATGAATCATAACAAGTAGAGCAAAATTTATCATTGTGAATACTATTTTCTGTAACATACTGAAAGTATCATGATGAAAAATAGTCCTATCGTTTCTTCGCAAGGTTATGCTCAATTGAAGAAGCATAGGCTTTTGTTTTTTATGAAAAACGCATGATAATGTATAGTTTTCTCTAATTTGATTTTCTTTTTAACGTTTAAAAAAAATTCTTCAATGCTCAGTAAATAGATAACTATATCAATTTATACAATAATAATAACAAAATTTTGAATTACGAAAGGATTGGAGGTATTTTTCATGTATTAGTATATAATAAGGGGTAAAACTACACATGTTAGTTCCATATTGTCACCCGAAAGATATTGTAATAGCAAGTTTTTGTTTTTCTACAAATAAATAAATATATTAGTTAACTATATGAAGAAGAATTTTCTTGCAGATGTTATTCACTAATAATTGATAAATTTTTTTTCTTTGAAATTAACAAAATTATTTTTACAATATGATTCTATTTAAATTATATCACTTATGTAATTAGACCTTCAAAACAAATACTCTTAATATGTTATTAACAATCAATAACTCATGACGTTTATTATTCTACTGACATTTATATTACATCATTCTTGATGTCAGTGTATTGTTTTTTTATATTAATAATAAGATAAAAACTAACTATCATCTTATTCAAATTATTAAATAGCTCGATATATAATTATTAGAATATTTTTTTTTTTCTAAATTTTTATTTTAGTTTATTCATTCAATACAAGAAAAAAAAACCTATCAATTAGAAAATGCCTTGAGAGATCTATTCAATCAAGCATAATAATTTATCAGTTTACTAAGATTACAAGATAATTCATGAGAAAAAAGAACAGAAGTTTGTTAACTATAATACACTAATTATTTATGTATGGATAATAAACTTCTCTTTTTTTTATTTTGTTTTATATATAATCATTCGATTGTTACATCAAAAAATAAAGTATTTTTAGTATTGTTACCATAATTTTTGTTTTGATCTAAAATAAATCTAATCATTCTATATCAAATCAATTTAATGTTCTATTAACATAAGAATGTACATCAACTATTCTAACATTTCTATCAGCAGAGAATTATTAATCATTCATGGTCATGAATAAAAGTTTTCATAATGATCAAATATCATTGAATTCTAAATAGTTCATTATTATAGAATTTAAGAAATATTTTTTTTTTTTCATCATAATCATATTGAAATTGTTTTCTTTTACTTAGTATAAAGTAAAATAAAAGTTCGTCTCAATCTTGGCTGCTTACAAACTTTTCATATCTTGGTCAAATTGAGTTAAAATTTTTACAACAGATATTTAAAAAATATTTTCTAGAATCAAAAAAATTCAACCATTTTCATTTTTGATTTTCCTATTCAAATTTCATAAAATTCTGAAAGTCAGCAAATTGATTTTGCCTTTAAACTTGTTACGTATTTTTTCTCATATAAAACGGCTGGAATGTACTAAGATACATTCCGGATAAAATTCTTTTCTTCGAATACATATCTTCTTATTCTATGTACTGTATCTATGGTAAAAACTTCAATCTAATTGGTTGTACCTACTTCGAGTATCATCATATACACAATTTGCCTGTTATTTTTTTGAGAAAAAAAAAATCTTCAATATTTTTTTGGAATAGAAAATGAAAAACAAATATTTCATCTGAACAGCTCATTTTAGTTTACATAACTTTCCTATATGTTCTTATTAAGATAATTTTCTACTTTAATTCAAGTATCATTGTCATATGAGCTTGTAAAAACAAATATATAAGATTCATGGTGTCTAATTACTGTTGAATTTAATGTTAGATTTTCGATATTAATCTTGAAAAAAAACAAATCAAATTCAATTCTATCGAAATTTACTATACAAAAGATTGCATATAATACTAAAATAATAATAAAATTGGTAGTTTTCTTCAATGATGATTTATCTGTTAATAAATCATATAAAAAACTGATTATCATTTTCTTATTTTTGTAATACGATTATTTATATTAATCAATATTGATATTCATATATAATTATTCATTTTGTTTTTTGCTAGAATTACTATAATTAATTTATTCTATCAAAAAGATACTGTTTGTATGATAAGTCTTATCAAGTTTTCTGAATACATCTATGTTATAAATATGTATATATATATATATATTCATTAAATCTTGTTGATACATTAAGAATATGACAGACACAAATCTTGATGAATATGATGTTTTCTTTTATTTTTTACCCAATTGCCGTGCAAAAACATCAGAAAATACTTTAGAATCTATATGTGATTTTTGTCAAAAAGTGGTTGTTTCATTTTGAAATTGATTTATGTTTTTTTTTTTTTTTTGATATAGAATAAAGTAATTATTACTTTTCTTTTTTTTTTTTTATGTCAGTTACGATTTAATAAATGAATTTTTTGAATTTGATCTTGATTAAAATTTATTAATTGTATATTCTTTATTTGATGAAAGTTCGATTATCAAGTAAAAAGTATCTAAATTTGAATTTTTGTGTTGGATGTATTTTACTACAAACAAAGCTTGATTAATTCAAATTGGAAATATTAGATCGATCTACTTTTATGTATGGAGTTCAAACGAAAAAGTATCATTTTGTCTTTGAACCTCAAAAATCTTCGTGTTTAACACTTGATTATTTTTGTTATTGTTTTGAAGTGTTAATATCAATCATTTTATTAGCAAATGAAGCTTTACATGTCTATACTGTCTTGTAGATAGAAAACACCGATCTATCATAATTCTATTATCCAGAACGATCTTTACTGTTCGAATGAATATAGTCATGAAATTTCCAGGAAATATTTGATTATAGTACATAAATCCATAAAGAGAATTGCAAGTAAATCTTTGAAATTACAATCACAGAAACTATAAGCATTTGGTATGAAATTTTTATCGATGGCAGAAGCAGCGCTGAGTTTTTGTAATCAAGAATCAAACACTACGAGATTTCTTTTGTTATTGCTGAAATATCCTCGTTCGAAGAAACAGAAAAAGAAATCTATGTTGATCTTTGTTTGCGTAACGGCTGATCAAGTCTTAATTGATGTTTGCTATTAGAACTCATCACGCTCTATTTTTTTAGTCAGAATATGAGACCAAAAATTTCTTGAAGAAACACCGAGGTCACATGTCACCATGTAATGTCATAGAAGACAAGACACTATCCGGAATGACAAAATTTGCTTTACTCGTCAAGATTTCTGAAAATTTCAAATTTTTCTGATGAGACATTCTTCATAAACGGGAGGTGATGCGCATACTTTCATAATAAACAAATAATATCTACATCTATAATCTAATATAATTCACATATAGAAAGTCAAAATTCTTATAAAAATAAGATAATCTACTAAATAGATTGAGCGTCATAACAGCGTTCATTCTCAAAATATTTTTTCTCAGATGTCCCCCAAACATAGGATAATCAGCAAAAGTGAGCGATTTTTGTTTTGTTTTGATTCATGAATCCTCGTAACAAGGGTCGACTACTACTCTTACGAGGGAACTACCCGAAGTGTCAAAAAGCTTTTGAGCTGAAATTTTGCCCGCAAGTAGGGGATGCATAGACTAGAAAAAGCCTAAAAGAATATGGGCCCAAGTTGGTATTTGACTGAGATATCGACTATTTACCATAATTTTCCTACAGGATCCTACTTGTCCGATAAAACCAAAGTTTTGAATTTAGGCCTGAAACTTTGTCCACACCAAGGCCCCAATCAGACAAGCTTGCCTACAAAGTTTCAGGACGCTTTTTTATGGATATAATGTTTCACATAGATATTTTGGCAGATTCATATCTCGGAGATAATCTATCCAAAAGTTCTGAAACTTTGTAGGCGAGCTTGTCTGATTGGGGCCTTAGTGTGGACAAAGTTTCAGGCGTAAATTCAAAACTTTGGTTTTATCGGACAAGTAAGGTACTATAGAAAAATTATGGTAAATAATCAATATCTCAGTCAAATTCCAACTTGAACCCATATCCTTTTAGACTTTTTCTAGTCTATGTATCCCCTACTTGTGGGCAAAATTTCAGCTCAAAAGCTTTTTGACACCTCGGGTAGTTCCCTCGTTAGTGACGCTTAGATAATCTTAACATTTGGCTCTATCTCCAATATATTCTTATCTATTTCATGTGTATTGAAAATAACACTCAAATAATAATATTTTTCTAATCGAAATATAAATACGATATTTTATTTTCTTATTATGATCATTCCGATTATTTAAATTTCAAAAAAAAAAAAAAAGAATGATAATCCAAAGTAGACATATGTCTTTTATTTTAAGATATTAAACGGAGGATATATATATATATAATAGCTTATTAAATAAAGACAATTGATTATAGCGAAATAAATAATTCTTAAAGATAAACAAAATTAAATTAAATTATAAAATCTTTTCTAAAGATTAAAAAAGAAAAACTCTCAATAAATAATATTCTCTATATATATTATAGAATAATTGTAAAAGGACGACATCGTATTAATCCATTTGTTTCCATATTTTACCTTATTCTATTTAACTATGCTATATATATATATATTCACCAAGGTGAATAGGAATTAATATTATTCTTCAATATATTAACAATGAAAACTATATTTATATATCTAATTATACTTTTATATATTTCAAAATATTGTTGTGAATATTTATCATGCAGGTTTAATTAATTAAAATAGATTTTTATTTGATTTCTTTCCTTTTTTTTTTTTTTTACAATGATTATTTCATAGAACAAATTGTTCATATAATGGTACTATTGATAATGAATGTTGGCGACAAGCTTTAAATTATCGTTCATCAGAATTAATTCAACGAATTTTTTCATTTAGTAGTCTATCTGTTTATATTGATAGTTTTCAACGAAATCATTCAAAAGAAGTATATTAATTTTCAAAGATATATATTTTTTTTTTAAGTTTTTTTCTTTAAGTTAAACAATAGTATCGAATTTATTGATGAATCATTTGAAAATAATTTATTAAATGAAACATTAAATGTTAAATTAAATATAAGTTTATTTATAGAAACAAAACAAATTCTTCTTAATTTCGTAAGATAAAATATGAATTATTTAATTTTTAGTTTAATTCTTTTCTTTTTTTCTAGTGTCAAAATTTAATATTAAATGCAACTAAATCACCTCGTGAACTTCCATCATTATCATGTGCAACATCTACATGTTCTACAGATATACGTAATTATATGGTACTTTTTATAATTAGTATTGCTATAGCTAGTTTAGTACTAATCATCTGTATCGTACAATCTATTCAAGCACGTAAATCAAAACCTATAGTAATTGTTCAACACAACGATCTTCTTATAAATTCTTCTTCTGCTCCTAGAATTTAGTACTAATACTAATTAAATGATAAAATAAATATATTTTCACTTTGTTTTTTGTTGTTGCTGATGATCTGAACTTGATTTATTTTATTATTAAAAAAAATATTTCTGATTGATATCTTTATTATTATTATTATAGATTTATGATGTATGATATTAATGGTGTTTTTTATATATTCATTTATTTTATATCTATTGTATATGGTGAACGAGATTTATTTGCAAAAAAATGCAAGTAAGAAAAAATAATTTAAGAAATACATATTTTAACTATGTGATTTGCTGTTCATTAACTCTTATCATTATTTTTATATGTGTTGGAATTTTCATTATTGTTACATTCTTTCTCATTCGCTACTTATGATTAGTTACCTTTCTCTCTATAGTATAGTACATTATGCAATTACACATACACATATATATATACTACTGCATAAAATTATAATATTAATGTTTTTTTGATGTTGAGTATGTAACATTCAATCCAAATAAGAATTACCTCTGATAGTTGGACTATGTAGAAGTTTATTTTTAATAGTACGATCTAGAAGAGTATAAAATTCTGAACAGTATACGAACTCATCGCGCTTTGTTTGTTTTTTTTTGTACAATCTTCTTCAATTCAGTTATACGTATCATAAAAAAAAAGCATTTTTCAGCGATGTTTTTGACGGAGCTTACATGATGGAAGTAAGTAAAAATTGTGACGACTTCATATATCGTTCAGAATTTAACGCTCTTCTAGATAATACTATAGAAACAAAAATCCTTCGATAGTCCTACTATGAAAGTTTGTATGTAATAGAAGTACTCTATTGGCTATTCGAATTATGTTACGTACTCAATGTCATAGAAAAAAGCTTGTTAGCGCAGCTCCAGAAGAGCTGAAATGTAGAACTCACGTATATCTTTGAAACTTGTTATCCTGATGCCTGATTTTTAAACTGCGAAATAGCTTTCTTTCAAGTATTTATTAAAGCATTGATATATTATATATAATCGAAAACCTTCTATGCGCGGTTGCCCATGTCTGTAATGGGAGGTGGTGTCTGTAATGATGGGTATGTCTGTAATGTTGTCTTTCCTGTTGCTATGTGTCTGTAATGGGGTGGGAGGAGCCGCCAATCTCGAACTGAAAACTTACACTCACTATTTTCTTCGAAAACATATGAGAGTTCCATAAAAAAATCAATATTACCTTACTCTTATAATTTAAAGTAGTAATGTATATACGCGATTGTTCTTATTATTACTCTATAGCTCTTGTTTATGTTTATATCAATGGTGTAACCAGACGGTGGCTTAGAACAGGCTTTCAGCTTCCGTTCTATTAAACAGATGCGATCAAGGAGTTGAGCGCGTACTCTAAAACTTTTTTCTGTTTACACTATTGTTCTCCGTTTGAATAAGTTAAATTATTTTTCTTTTGAAATTTTTAAAAAAATAATTTTTTTTTTTCATTATTTTAATAGAATTAGATAATCTATTAATCGAAATTTAAAATTACAATAGAAGTATCATTTATGCAAATAATGATAATCTTTTGACATTTAAAACTTTGTATTATTCATCTTTACAAGGAAAAGGTCATGGTTAATCCTTGTTTCTTTTTTTTTTTTTAATATAAATTAATTACTTGTTTTGAAATGTAGAATTCTAATATTAAATTATTGATAGATGATAATTATGACAAGATATTCTAGTAAATTTCGAAAATAAAGAAATTCAATCTATTTCTAATGTTGGTAAATGTCTTTCCGATAAATTGAATTTAAGATTAGTTTATAACGATAAAATTCATCAAAGAAATAATCGAACATATTTTTTTATAATAAAAAAAAAGAAATTATTGAGTTATTCGATTGAAATCTTTTCTAAAGAATATAAAGATTTTTTACATTGAAATATTTTGATTACAATGCAAAGTAATTTCAATGGATAAACCTTAAAGAAATATTTTATATATGTGTAACTCTTATTGGAAGTTTTTTTGTATTAAAAAACATAGTATAAATTATTATTTAATATATTTGTTACAAATTTTGTTTTTTTCTTCATCGTTTAATTTTGAAATTTCAATTATTTTTAATTATTATTAGACGTACATGTGATAGTAAACACGGTTCAATCGATTGTTGGAAAATAACTACAGATGGATTTACTTATGGTTTATCAACAGCTATGATTGATTATTGTGAAGTTATACTAAATCTTCGTCAAATAAATAATAATCAAGTTAGTTGAATAGAAAATTATCCATTTTTTTGTTTTTGTGGAATTCACATTAAGATTTTTTTTTAAAGAAACGATTTATAACTTTCTTCAGATAAAGTAAGAAAGAAGAAGAAGAGAGAAATTATTGAAAATAAAAAAAAAAGGAAAGTTCTACAACTGATGAATCAGTTTTAAGTCAAGATGAATATTCGAAAAAGAGTTCATTTATCAAGATACTGCACATTTTACGATGTGTTTTATTTGAATGTTATGAAGAATTAGTTTTCGAATTTCGATTTTGAAACTTTGTATTGAGACAGACATTAACAAGAATAGACTAATATAATTATCAATAATTGTATTGAAGGATAGCAACAAGTATAAGATTCGTTAATCCTTATCTCTATGAAAAGTTTCAAATCGAAAACTAGTATTCTTGAAGATGAGAGCTTGGTATTTCATTTAAAAAAAAATACCTTAAAAATCCAATATCTTTAAAGTACTCAGCTAAGAACACGAGCTCTTATTAAGGTATTCATAGGTCATTAGAGTCTATATAATGCATATAGTCTCGACTCGAAAGTAATTCATCAATCGAACGATTTCGCTTGTTAAACATATAATCAGTATAAAAATCATGAATTGTAGTTTCTCAGAATTGATTCTTCAATTATTGTCCGGATTAGTATTTTTGATAAGAACGAGATAGAGACCTGTTTGAAAGAAAGAATTGAACAGTATCGAATCTTGAAAACTAGATTTCGTCTGACAGATTCTTTCAGACGAATCCGCGAAGTGTCTTAAACATAAAATATTGTGCAATGTAAACGTTTTAAAATTTGAATATTCACTAGTGCACTATGATGTTAAAAGTTTAAATCAATCACGAGTTATTAACATTTTTATTTCGTGTTTTCGAAAGATTTTTCATAAAAATATAATATTCAAGTTTCAATACAGTTTTATTTTCTCTTTTAAACGGTGAAAACCGAAGATTTCTCTATCTCGTTCCTATCAAAAATGATTCCAAAAATACTCACTTGCATTTTAATTTGAAATAGATATATTAGTCTTAAAACGCTCTATCAGAGTCTATTTTAATTATCAAGATGACGTTGCTTATATCGAACTATGTTGAGGCCTAAAGTAGATATAATCGATATTTATAACAGACTAATTTATTAGATAAATCAATGGTTAGGATAATATAAATGTTTAATTAAACAAAATGAAAAACATACAATAGTAATAAAAGTTCTGTTTGAAATACAGAAATAAATAAGACCAATTAAACTACATAAATTTCATATTTTTGACTTTCATAATATTTATATTGACCATTTTTTTTTGTTTTTAATAATTCATTCATTAAGATATCTTGGTATAATATCAGTCGTGATATACTTATACAAGAAATTGCTCAATACGATCTTGATCCAAAAGTTCGTCAATTAACTAAAAAGAATATCGAAGATATTGCAATATCACTACTTAATAATGTAAAATATTTTCATTATATTCTAGTTTTAATTCGATTATATTTAGTGTTTTTATACATCATTATCAATATCTTCTCAACCATCATGTCCATCATGTTCTGTAAAACAAATTCAATTAATGAAAGAATGGCGTTCTATATCACTAATTCTAATATCCGGTTGTGTTTTTTTAATTGTTATCATTTCATTATTATATACATTCCATCCTTATTTTAATCGTCGTACATATGAATCGATTAGTTAAAGAATCTATGTTTTATTTTTTCATTTTATTTCAGATAACATAAAATATGAATTTTTCATCACAACAAGCACTTATCTTCTATGAAACATTGAAAGGTATGTATATGAAATAAAATTTGCTTTTATTTTATTTTTTTTTTCTTTGGCCAAAAAAAGAAAAATATATATATATATATATATGTATAACGAGCATAGAAAAAAAAAAAAGAGAGAACAGACTGAAGAAATGAATAATTCTATACATATTTCTATTCACATTCAAAATTTGGTACGACTGCATCTTCTATTATTGTTGATTCATTACTGTTATTCGTACAATTATTATTATTGCTACTACTAGTATTATTAAATAATAATGATTCATCATTTATTAATGATGTATTCATTGATATATCACGATCAGTATTATTAAACCAAACATGTCCAAGTATATCTTGTGGTAGAAGACGTTCATCAGGTTTAACACGAATTAAAGAACGAAGTAATGAACGTGCTTTAATTGATATTGTTCGAGGTATATCAGGACGACATCGACCAATTTTAATAAATAAACCTACAAGAGTTCGATCACAAAATGGATAACGACCAAATAACATTGTATATAATATTATACCTAAATATAATTATTTAATATTATTTCTTAATTCAAAAAAAAAAAGAAACAAAATATATTCTTATAATTCATCAATAATAATATTTCATATCAAAAATTCTCGAATAATTATGATACACTCAATAAAATTTATCAACTAAAAATTATTATTAATCTTACATACGTATGATAAGAGAACGTTCGAAGATGTGCGTTTGTCATGAAACTAAGACTTAGTTAGTGAATTAAAGCTGTAGGATTAAACATTCAAATTGAAAATTTGTCCATATAAAGAGAAATAAAACCATGAACATGAACTCTTGTCATAGTAGACATAATTTATTAAGTTTTATGTTCATAAAATAAAAAGAATACTTAGAAATGTTCTCTTATGAATTGTAACTATTTGCACTATGTAAATTCTACTGAATTATAAATACTTTGCAAAAAAAAAAAGTTCGAACTCATACTTTATTATTGCATATTTTAACTCACAATGGTATGATCTTTCTTAAAAATGTTTTCTTTTTTAAATTTCGACTTAACATTTTATATAAAGTTAAGTATTAAATGAGAATTTCAAATTTTTTCATTAGTGTCCTATCCTCTATAGTTTTTTTTACATTATTTATATTTTCGTATAGAAGAAAATCTACAATAATAAACTAAGAATTCAAATTATCATAATATTCATAGGTAATTAGTTTGCAAATAGTGTCGATTAAAAAACGATTAATCAGTTTTGAAGGAAAAGCGCAGGGGGGAAGGGACGACGGAAGTTATTCTCATTTATCTATGTCTCTTGCTACAAAAAAAAAAGGAAACAAATTTTACCAAGACTCCATGAATCAGCAAATTTTCCTGAATACATTTGTCTATTAAGAACGATTTCAGGACATGCATACACCGGACATGAAAAACGTGAAGAAACAAAATCATTTGTTGTTGTTGGATTTGTAAGCATAATAGCTTCATCAAGACCTGTTAGTAATAAATTTGAATGTTCATTATTATTAAATATTATTTTTCGTAATTTTAAATCACGTATAATTAAACCAACTTGATGACACATTTGTACAGCATGTACAATTTGTGTAAATAAATTTTTTGTTTCATATTCATTAAGACGATGTTTTTCTGTAATATATGTATGTAAATTATTTGTATAATTTGGATATAAAACAATAGCAGTTTGTTCTAATGATAAAATATCAAAAAAAAAATGTAAATGATATTTAGCAGCTAATTGTTCAATTGTCATTGATTTAATTAAATGTTTATTTTTAATTGTTGATAATAATATTTTTGTAAGACGTTGATATGGTTCTAAACGTTGACGAAGTATATCAAGTGGATATTCTTTATATAAATAAATTTCATTTGTTATTATATGACGTGCACATTTAAAATCATCTAATTTTGTTTCACTTAATTCATATTGTCCAATTATACGAACATTAGGTAATAATGATTGATTATTAGTTGCTACAAATGGATTAACATATACAACAGAATCAGGTGTAAGAGGACCTGATGGATCATTTATTTGTAGATTTGAAGTTGAAGGATTAGAATTTGATGATGAAGAAATTTGTGTTAAAAAACGAAGACCATGAGTTTTAACTGATGATTGATGACGTGATGTTTGTGAAGACATTATTTTATTGATGAAAATAATTATTAAAAATGACTTCAAATTAATATATATATATATATAGAAACGAAAAAACAAAATAATTAAAATTGTTCGATAATATCTGACGTTAGTGTTGATGTAATTTTACTAGCAATGTTACTAGAATAAAGAAATAACCTGATTAGAATAATGAATAGTTCTCCTATCTTAGTTTATAATAGATATGTATGTATATATACAATATAGAAAAGAAGAGAAAAGAGCGCGGGAGAAAAGAAGGTGTTGTTGCGAAATCAAACTATCGTTGCGCAAGCCATATCCAAGCCCCGGCGCATGGTTGCTCAATCGCTTACTAGAATTAGAGAAGATGACTTACGCAATTTTTTTTTTTGCTTGATGAAAAAAAAAAAAAGAAATTCTTTCTATTGTTCAATAGTCGAGGTTTTCTTTTTTTTTTTTTTCTATTTTCAAGGATATTTCAAAATCGTCATTGAAAAGAGAATCATAATTCTGATATGTGCGTATATAAGTAATAAGCATTTTTTTCGTTTTTTTTTTCGTCTTTCTCTTCTATTATCGTTCAAGTGTAACAGTTATTCATATTCATCTAACATTGTATGTGTGAGTACGCTTTTGCCTCGCTTGTTTTTCAATCCATACACACATGGATATATACGTATATGTGTATATGGGCTCGTGACCTTCTACTTCGTACGCAGCGAATGACGATGAGTGAGAACGACGTTTTCTCTATTCTTCGTTCTTCTTTCTCGTTGTTTTTTTTTTTCTTCTTTCACTCTATGTTTGATGCCAATCAAACATTGGTATTGAATATGTATGTGTGTGTGTGTGTATTGACGATTGAAGTAAAGAGAACCTACTTCGCGTCTGTATGTATATCATACTCTATCGAGACTAGACATACTCATGTTAATGAGAGAAGGAGAAAGAAGGACGAGGGCAAGAGGGCATAGACAGACATACATAGAATATAAGATGAGCATCATACCGATTAATAATGATAAATGTATTTACAAAATAGCCAATGTTAGAAAATCCAGATGATGAAATTGATTGATTTGAATGTTGTGAAGATTTTAAGCTACCAATATATTGTTGTAATAAATTAAAAGCCATTAATATAAAATTTTAGTCATATATATATAAGAATAATTTGTTTTGTTCCACAGCTACTAAATCTTGCGAAAGTTGAATAATTCTTCGATGGTTATTATTTTCTATGTAATGTCTGTCTCAATGTCGTAAGGATTTTTTTCTTATTTCGCAACGTGTAACCTATGCGTATGTCGTCAAATCGAAGAATAGATGAATTTATATAGAGTAATAACGTCGTTCGATGTTGAAAGCAAAGAAGAAAGAAAAAAAAACCACTACTACCAACACTAACTTGACACGCAATACTATCGTCATCGTCTTTTTTTTTTCTTCTTTCTTTCTCTCATTCTCGTTTCTCGAAAGTTAATGCTTACAATAATGATGACGATGTAAAACATCATCATATTATCCTTATTTTTGTTGGGTACGAAAAAAAAACAAAAAAAATTAACAATAATCTAGACAGAAAAGAACATACATGTGCACTTAGATTAGAAATAAAAAAAAAAAAAGAAATTTGTAAACTATTAGTTGGTACTTTTCGATGATTCATAGTTGAAGGTCATATGTGCTTTTTTTTGTTATGTATGAATTTCTTTATGTTCTTAGAGGACATTCTAGGAGTTATTTCGAAATAGTCAATAGTGATTTCATCATCCATGTTCTTTTCTTTTTTTTTTCTTCGTTCCTAGGTTGGGATGTACGTCATCTAGAACATGATGTCATTTATTGGGATATTGTTGTTGTGACGACATTGGACAATGTTCAAAAAGATGCTTATGATACTTTAATACAACAACGTTCAACAATTAATCGAATACCACTTGGTGTCGACTATCTTGTCATTACTGATCCTGGCAAGATTGGTAAGAGATATTATGTCATCTAGATTGTGACTGTGTTTCTTCAAAAGAAGAAGAAGAAGAAGACATTCACACATGAGTATGTTAAGTAACTCGGCATAGCACGATGATATAATAGAGACACATACACACACACATGCGCTTCGATCATTTTCAATGGATTTGAAAGAAACAAATTCATCTTGTTCCTATGCGTCATCTCGTCTTTTTCTTTTTTTTTTTACATAATCAAGAGAAAGGAAATGTTGTAACAACACATAGAGTGACTATAATATGGCGATTATTAGCATTTGACTAGTGATAACTTGAGTTAGGCATAACATATTTTATGTAACTATTCTCAACTAACATCTTTACAATAGACATCAGATTTGAAAGTAATTCATATGAGCGATCCATCGTGTTCTTGATTATGTAATTAATAAGGAACCTATAATCATGTTACGAAATAGAATGAATGTGAAAAAAAAAAAGTCAAACACTTGCTGCTACTAAATGGATGGACGACGTAATTTTGCGTAACTAACTAATGTTATGTAAAAAAAAAAAAATGAGGAAAAAGAGAAGCGACATCGTCATCAAGGACAAGGTCATCAATTCATGATGATATTTCTTTTATTATTTAGGTAATGGTGGAAGTACAATGCATGCAATGCATGTACTTGAACAGCAATATGGTTGGGATGTTTTACGTAGAAAACGTATTTTATTAATACATGCTGGTGGTTATTCACAAAGGACACCAACAACAAGTTGTCTTGGAAAAATTGCAACGAGTATTCCAAAAGGTGTGAAAAAAAAATTATTAATAATATTTTAAACCAGAAAAAAATTATGATATAGATATTTGATAAGTATTGAACAGAGAAAGAAAGAAAAAAAACGAAAGACTCATTTTTATGCATGATTACCTGTTGATAATAAATGTAAAATAAGAAAGGCTAAATCACAATGATAGTATTGGGAATACAAAAAAAAATATAATAGGTGTCATGAGAAAATTCCTTGCAATTCACAATAAATATAAGGATGACTTACGTAATTCTATTCTTATTTTGTTTTATTTAATATAATTTCAAAATATATTCTTACGAAATTTTGATTACAACAAAAAAAAAAAGAATTACATAGGATGAATTTGAAGATTAAAAATTTAAATTTTGTATTGTAATTAAAAAAAAAAATTCTTTTTTAATGAAATTTTTTTGAGAAATATGCAAAGAACAGTTTGATATTTATTTAGCGAGTTTTCTATAGTGTCTGATATTATATAATATATTAGAACGAAGGTATACTACCTATAATATTATCATATATTCATTTTTTGAGCATCTATTAAATCAATATTAAATAGATTTGTTATTATATAAAAAAAAAAACAATTGTCTGCAACTATTATATATAATTTTTTAATATATTATCTTTCAGGTTGGCCAACATATGATTTACTTGATATAAAATTAGCTCTTTATTCATTATTTCCTGCTCGTATGCCAAATGGAGGTGTATTTTTATGTTCATCAGATACAATAGAATTATTTGATGAATCACATACGTATATTAATTGGTTATTAACAGATGATTTTGTTGCATTTGCACATCCATCATCACTTTCAGTTGGTACACAACATGGTGTTTTTGTACTTGATCCAACTGATAAACGTAAATGTATTTGTGTTTTACAAAAACCAACAATTGAACAAATGAAAATTCATAAAGCTATATGGTGTCATGGTGAAGATGAATTTGTTTATACAGATAGTTTATTTTATTTTAATATGAATGTTGCTCAACGTTTAGCTGATATTTATAGACAAGAACATAATATTCAATGTGAAATTGATTGTTATGGTGAT
Organism: Rotaria sp. Silwood1; assembly: GCA_905250075.1. Lineage (NCBI taxonomy): Eukaryota > Metazoa > Rotifera > Eurotatoria > Philodinida > Philodinidae > Rotaria > Rotaria sp. Silwood1. The sequence goes on along the minus strand of CAJNOP010000565.1, from coordinate 27,548 downwards.
TTTATGAATCCATTAGGTATTTGTCCATTATCAAGACCTATAGGAAAAGAGAATGATAATAATCAACAATGTATAAGAATAAAACAAAAACTTTATGATTCATTACTTGATTGTCATTTACAAGTTATTATATTACATAAATCATCATTTAATCATACAGGTACAAATGATGAATATCTTGATATTTGTTGTGGAATAGGACCAACTGGTCAAGAAATATTTGATGAATTAAAATTAGAAAAACATGTTGGTTGTAAAGTATTTGATGAAGGTCGACATGATACAATTGATTTTTGGCATGGGTATGTTGATTTTAATCATTAAGAACAAAAATCAAAATTTTATTCGATTTTGTAAAAAAAAATAGTTTAGTAAATAATTTAATAACATTTGACAAAATATTTTATTGATGTCTGAAAGAATTTTTTATGTTAAATAAAAACTTTATTTGTGGTCAGTTATTAATATACATGAAGTAATAAGTTAGAGTTAAATTTTTAAGACAATCTTTTCTATTAACTTAAATTCACATTTAGCAATATGATCTACATAAGATATATCAAAAGGAATAGTAGTAGTAGAACCTATCGGATTCATTTCGAGTACGAAAATTTTGTGACAGTGTTCGAACTTGTTCAGTACTTTTCAAAATGATGTAATGCCTCACATTACAAAAATTTTCGTCATAATTCTATATTTACTCAAACTCACCTGAATTTCTAAAAATTTTGTAATTTTAAATATTTCTGAACAAAAAACGAACTGATTTGTACTGTTATATGATTATCAAATTGATAAAAACGTTAGTAGTTATCTTGTTCGAAAGTTTGAACATATCTCATATTTTCAATCCAGTTTTTTCGAAAACAAACCTATCCTATCAAATGTATACAGCGAATTTTCAATTAAAGTTGATTTTACAAAAACTCATAAAACATACTATCTTGAGCTTCATGTGAGATGGAATGGAACTATCGCCACATATTTCGTCCCATCCAATAGAACTTCACGCTCTTTGGTATTTCATAATATTCACGTAACCAAGGTCATGATTTCAGCAAGTAAAGCATCTATTTTAAAACGATTTGATTGTTCTCAAGAAAAATAGATTTTTGTAAAAGATGTTGGTCCCATTCGATACGTAGCTCTGATGCAATCCATTCCGAACAATAATGTTCTCCATTGTTTTTTTGAATAGGTTTTTATCTAAATTTTATAGAGACTTCCAGTTTTCAAAAGAGAAGACTTGCTGAAATTCGGTTGATCATCAATCTATCAAAAGTTAAATGGGAACATTTGTTTTTAGGTTCGAACTGATATGATATTGTTCTCTGAATATTTCTGAAATGTCGACTGCTTTGTTACATAGAGACTGATTATAGAATATTGAGATAACAGCGCCAGTAGAATATCGTTTTCAAAAAAAATTCATCTAATTAATCAATTAAATTAATTTCTGTATACTTCAATAGTGTAAAAATAGTGAAGCATATTATATTTTGAAATGAATAGTCAATTAAATTTTTATTCTTAATTTTTTCTATTTAGAATTCTACCTGCATTACCTCATGGTGATACATTACATCATCAACCTTCTGCTCCTGATGTTCATGGTTGTGTTATACATAGTTTTATTCATCCGAAATGTCGATCATCAAAACGTTCATTACTTGAATATTGTTGTATTGGTATACCAATGCATATAAGTGAAAATACAATATTAAGTAATATAACACTATTAACATATTCTGATTTTAATCAAAATATTCTTTATCTTCCATCAAATTTAATTATGCAAACAATTCCTTTAAATGATGAATTATTTGCAACATTTGCATTTGGATTTCATGATAATATGAAAATAACATATAATAATAGTGATAAAATAATGTATTTTGGTCAAACATTATCAACAATAGCTAAAAAAATTCATCGTCATATGAATGATTTATTTGATGATGAAAATAATAAATCATTATGGACATTAAAAATTTTTCCTGTTACAAAAAATCCAAATGAATCATTTGAAAAAACATTAAAATTATTTTTATTGAATGATTTTACTATGTTTGAACAACAATATGTATCAATTCAAGAAATTCTCAAACATCGTGACATATCATTAACAATTCAATATCGATCAAATCTAATTAATTGTACATAAATAATTTACGTCTCTAACATATACATTCATTTCCGTCCGTATATTAAAAAATAGCGACGGCTTTTTTTCTCATATGGGAATGCTTTTTTCATTAGATGATCTGTTTAAATATATAAAAATCTCAATTTTAAAAGTCTTTGACATTTATTTATTTCGATGTTTCTTATCATAATGAGTTTTTTCGGCAAAAAAATATAAATCACTGTGTGATAGTTAGACTACGTTGAATCCAAAATTTTTCAGAATCGAACGGGATCAGGTTCTGACTTCAAGACCGATGGGCTCTATAGATGATCAAATATCGTATTAAATTTATATTCTTCGTAAAAAAAAACAGGCAAAATACTTACTTACGGTATAAACAAAATTTCTTGCAAGAAAATTACAAAAATGCTATTCCGATCTCAACTAAATTCTAAATTTGCCAACTACATATACATATATTATTTCTCCATATATTCCATAGATTTGTTTTACTCGTTGAAGTGACAGAAGACCGAAAATCTTTGAGGAGTATTTTATTAGAACATATTTCTGTTCATGATAACGGTTTTCAGTTCACAAAGGATTGCTGACCAAAATTTTCTGTTCATCTTTAGTGAGATCAATGAGCGAAATGTTAAAATTATTTTATATGAAGCAAATTCTGTAAAAGCTTGTTCTTTTCAGGTAGATATGAGGTTCCGGCTGTTTTCCGCATTATCAGAAAATTGTTTATTTCGAAATCACTTCTCTGGCGATTTTTTGAAATTCTCTCGACATATTACGTACTAAACATTTTCCTACAATCACAGCAATGTTAATATCTTTTCATAGAAATGCTTTCCTATTATAATATTTGTTTTCAGAGTTTTCAACGGAAAGACATGCTACAGTTACCGAGCCTGATGCCAATGTGGAATACGCTTGTTCTATTGGTATCAATCTTGAATATCTGCTGTTTGTGCTATAGTTAGAGCAAGAACTTTTCGTACTAAATAATTGCTTCTAAAAATTTGACATAAAATAAGATTTTTATATGGTTTTAATTATTCTTCCATCTTGCTGTAGTTTTTGAAACTTACATATATTGTCGAAGAAAATAACAAGTATAAATTTTAAGTCGAAGTTTTCCAGCCGCTCCCTTTCCTCCTGTTCATTACAGGCACACTCTCTCAAAGATCTTATCAGTCGTAGTCAATAGCCATCTGACTTCTTGTCCTATGTTCACTAGCAACGAAAACACATTGTGTTGCATGAACTACAATACTTTAATTGTTCTGGAACATTCCCAAGACTCGATCAGAATTCGAATGACTAAAATATTTTATCAATGTTTTTAGTAATACAGTTTCTGATTTTGGCGCCAATAAAAAAGAAAAATGTATTCAATATATCAAGAATGATAGGTAATGATGCATTGATTTCTCACGTTTTAATATCATGATCATAAATTTAGCAATGCAGAAATAAATAAGACAGATTATTATTTACGTTGATCGGTTATCTTGAAAAACAAATATGATGTGCAACAATTTTTCATTATATATTCTATGTATCAGTAGAAATAAGCCAACGAAACTATGTAAGTTCTACATTTCAGCCCCTAGGAGATTTCGCTAACAAGGTTTTTAATCAGTATAAATTACTCCATGAAATTTTCATCTCCCCATATCGTGGATCATTTTTGAATACACCTAATGCCTTCCAAACAGCTGGAGACCCATCAACAATATTATTACGACAGGGTGGTTGTCCCGCATGTTCTGCATCACATCCATGTACTGAATCGCATTCATCAACGACTTGCGCTGTTGTCGTCCGACCATTGCCACGAATAGTAATTCTTTTTCCGCATCGTAATCCTTTATTGTACCATCCTGTTGATAAGGCAACGACACGCTGCTTATCGGAATAAAAACGTCCATAACATGCACCTGCACCACCACCATCACCACCTTTTTGAAAACTGTTTAACGTAAGTATCGCTGAGCTAGTTGATTTAGGAGAGCATTTATATTGACTATAAGACCTTCCTTTCTCACAGCACTCGGACCTATTTTCTGTATTGCAATTGGTACTGCAAAAAAGACCAAAGAGGTAAAGCGCGGAAGAGTTATATAAAAAGATTACTTTTCGCCTATCAATACACCTGAAGGTAAACAGTTTCCAGAAGACCGAGTACCACATTTCCCATTGACACAAATCAACGATCCCGCACAATCATTTTCAGTGCTACATAAAGCACCGGCACAGTGTCCAGGCCATGAGCAAGTTGCTCGCTGTTGGATAATGTGTGATTGACAAATGCTCACAAAAAGTAATCCAATAAGAAAGAGTATCATTGATTAAATAAGAATTGATCAGAATATCTAGAAAGCAAAATACAGTTGAGAAACATTTATGACTGATCGTGTGAAGATGCTACATCTATGAGCTGTTGTTAGAAGTTCTATTATTTCCTCGACTGAAAACAGGGTGTGGTGTTTCTGAATGTGTTTTTGCTCTCGTAGGAGGTGTATCTGGCAGTGGGTTAGTTAGTGTGGTGGTGTATTGCTCTGTGTCCAATTAGTTTGAATAATATTTAAAGAGAGAATCTACATGGGCGCACACCTAAATCCTTGCCAATTAAGGCAACGTTGTGCACATCAGTATCCACACTCGTATGTACGTTTACACATCCACTTACACGCTTTCTAACACATACGTTTCATATCAGTATTGGTTACACAAGCAGTACTGGTAATTTATAAATTGTTAAAAGGTAACATGATAATTATATCATGAAATTTTGATATCTATAAAAATTATTCATGCTTGATTAATTTACATATCTTTGTTATTGAAATGAATATTTTTAGCTGGATAATCGAAAGTCTATCTATTCATGCTTTCATGAAATGTGTTCTGCTCTCTTAATATTTTCTGTACTGGAAAATATTTAAGCTTAAAAATGTAAATGTTCTTTTATTTTTTTATTCTAAATCATGATATGTAAGGTTGAACCATACAGCACGTTGACAGATGTATACAGCACAAATATGGTGATTTTCAGCCTGGAACATGTGACAGTATACGATAGCCGTTTACAAGCTGTAGCTGCGTCGTGTTTACGTTGCTTCATTAAAGTTCCTAAAATTCTATATGTCATAGAAGTAGCGTAAAAATCGTAATGAATTAAATAGTAATCCTAATGACCCGATGCAGTCATAGTATCAGTATTTACAACTACGTCTCGATGTATGTACTACCATCGTTAACCCTCGTACTGATACATGTTTTTCTCCGTTCCCAGTGAATAAAAGAAACATTTTCTTTTGAAACAAAATAATGTTTACCGTTTACTTTGATGATCAGATGATCTAAACAGGACACCACAAAAACATATGTATTTTTATATAATAATATATATATATTTCTCTTTTAATCAATGAATAAAAACTTATTTTATGGTGTCTATTTATATATGATTTTCTTAATGGTATAGTTATATGAAAACAATGAGGAAAAAAAACATTTCTCAACCGTAACAAATAAATACATATTTAGTCAATGAAGACGGATAGAAAAAGAGACAGCCTTCGACATTGTTCTTTTTCTTTTATTTCTGTTGCTATGACTCACGTATTTACACACCTATGTCGAACGATTTTATTTTAATTGTGAAGTAAGACTATATCTCTTATTTATATTCGATTATTTTGCAAAATATTATTCAAATATTTTTCTTTCTTGGCTTTATCATCAATGTTAAAGAACTGAAAAACGTAATCTTAATTAAATAAGGATATATAAAATCAACAATAAACAGATAAAAATATCGCTAAAACATTTATTTCAATACAAGAGAATTTCGACGGATTTCTTGTTTTTCATCATTATCAGACTAAATTCAAATTCAATATTACATCATTTAATAATCCATATTCATAATCAATAATTTATAGTCATATTTTTTTATAGAAAGATACCCAAAATAATACTAAATATATATACAGGGTTGGAAATAATATTTTGATAGGGGGTACTGCTATAATTCCAAATAGAGTAAATAATGAATTTTATACCAAATGAAAGCTCATCGAA
>CAJNOP010000565.1:0-21219 GCA_905250075.1 Rotaria sp. Silwood1 | reverse complement strand
TTTTTTTGCAATTTATTGAATGCCAACAAGATCATCAATTGATATGATGTTGAAAAAGAATGCAGTTAATCTTGGCATATAGATAAGTATTTCTTTGTAGATATGAACATCATCAATAAATTCTGGTCGATTTTCAACTTGAAGGTATAAATATAATTCTTTGAGATTCGACATACGTCGAAGCATTGGTACTATCACATTATCATACTCTTCTGTTGGCCAACCAGAACTTAACATAAACGATATTAGATTAGGTAGATTCTTCTAGAACAAAAAAAAAACTCGAAGAAAATATATTCAATAAAAAATTTTCAGAGAAAAATTTCTGTGCCTTATTATCAATGTTCAATGATGGAGTATCAATAGAATCAATTTTGACGCTAAAAGTTTTCATTTGATTGAAACGACCATCAAGTAGACGCAAACAATCGTCTATTGTAGGGACTTTAACTTTTAATTCCACTATAATCGATGACGAACACATTGTTACAGGTAAAGTACAGTTTTCTGTTGACAAATTGAAGCGAAAATATCTTGCTTGAATATTCAAATGGGTTAAACATTGACAGACAGAAAAAAGACGTGCATATGCATTCATATTTAAGTTGATTTGTGATATTTTATTATAATATTCGATAGTGAAGAGTTTAAGATGTGTAATTTGTCGGAAGATATGTATGATGGGTGAATCGTCTATAGAAATCAAATTAAAGAGTCGTTTAAAAAGAATAGATTGTTTATCTTTCATGGTTAACTAACTCTTATACCTGCTAAATACTTGATAAAAATTTCAGGTTTGATCGAGTAAAGAGTTAATTTGTGAAGTTTAGGATAGACACAAGCAATAAGAATGTGTTCAATTGATGACGATTCGAGAACAAGAGATTTTATATTGTGATGAATTTGAGGCAATATAGATGAACAAAATCGATCGAGTATGATATTGGACATGGAACATATTCCACCAAGTGATGATTTAGTTGTCAAATCGAGAAAATCAGTGAAAATAGTATCACGTGCTAATCGCTCAAGTCGCTTATTAACACCCAAAACTGTGCAGAGTACATCAATGTTGTTGAGTTTATTCAAAATTTCAATAAGTATTTCATCAGGCAAATCAAGTAGTTGAACAGTTGAATAATCCATGATTGACTATCTTCAATAATTCTTTGTCATGCATGCAAAAAGTATATATATAGTTATGTATGTGAAATGAGCTGCCGGCAGCTAGAAAAATGGTACTTTGTTTGACTGTTATGATTTTGACCTTGACTATAGTCCAGTTCGGTTATAACTGTATCATATGATTTGTTTTTTTTTGCGTTCTTAACAAAAATGAAGGAATAGTTTTAGAATCGACCATATGCAGTGTTCATTTTAATTAAAATCTCATTTACTTACTTCGTCATGTGTCACGAATCATCTTTTAAAAGAGTCAAAAATTCTAATGCAAACAACGAGGATACATAAAGAATACAAGAAAATCAGATAGAAGAAGAAGCGTGCTTTAGAGGGTGTGGGGATGGATGTGAGTTCTCTTCAGTTACACCCAAACTCACACCCTATTTACATTTGATATTCGTTCACTTATGTTTATTAATAATCAAATGAATTTACCGTCAAAAAAAGACATTGAAGAGACATTAAGAGATTTTCAATATACGAAAATAATATCTTATGTTGATTATTTTCTAGAACAAAAAAATGGGTCAATGTCATGTTTTTTCATATCCATCTGAAATGCTATATTATCAAAAGATAACAAATAATTTTTCAGGTGGATTATATCAATATGTTCGTTTTATATCATTATATGATGAATATCCTTTTGAACATGAATTTTTTATTAAAATTTTTCAATCATTTCTATTTATAGAAAAATTATCTTTAATTAATCATCAATCACAAAAATATAAACAATCTTATAAATCAATAAATCATAATTTATCAATTGTTAAATATAATTATCTTATTACACTTGATATTGAAAATGTTCATGATGATTATATAGAAGAATTTTTATTTAATATAAAAACATATTTTCATAATAATATTCTTGTTTATATCAATTATAAATCATTAGAAAGAGTAACACATAATTTTACAAGAGATGCTACACAAATTAATTGTAGTAAAATAACTGAAATTTATTTATTTGAAGAAAAAAATTATTCCAATTCTTTATGCGATTATTTTTCTATTGCAATAATACATTAATTGCTATTTAAATAAAACAAATTTATTATCTTTTTCAAAGATCAAATATTATTTTAAAAAAAAGCAAAATGCTTTTTTCTGAGAAAACATTCTCTAGAAACAAGTCAATATCATCGTGTGTGAAAAGTTCTTTTCTGTCAAATAGATTTTTTTATTTAATAAAAGTATTTAAATAACACAAAACATTTAAATATGAACAAAATCGATTTTCACTTTACACTAAAGGAAAATAAATTGATTTCTATTACACGAAATCAGTTTATTTGCTCTTGATTTAACTAACATATATATATCTATCAGTATGAATGAGAAGAAAACTCACGAAAAAAGATCATTTCAACGAAACACATTTATATTGATCTGTCCTGGATTGAAATCGATGGTGACGGAGTTCTACCCTTACTGAATATCATAGAAGAAAATTGTACAATGAATAATCTTGTTTCTCTCACCTGATCTTTTTCCCATTTTTTTTTCTAGACATTCAACAGAGTTGGGATGTATTGTTTTCTCTAGATTATTTCTCAATTAGCCGTTGTTCGGAACAGTTCGAAGTACACTGAAAAGTAGTGATTTTTTAGTTTCCAAAAGAATTGACAAATGAATAACGCCAGATTTGAACTATTTACTCAAAATGTGTGGCAGGTTCGCTTGAAGAAATATGTCGCGATGAGCGTCTCATGTCACAATTTCATGTTTTGTACATCGTACCACAAAGTACATACACGTGCGACATATTTTATGTTAGTCTGTGTTCCCGTATATCAGTAATAAGCTAATATATTTCCATGACTGTATACGAAGCAGCAGGATCATACATGTAGAAATATGAAGCAAAGCTGAGACCGCATATGATCGTACATGTTGAACCTTGGTGCTTAAAAACCTTGCAAAAGATAGTTACCTTACAAGGATCTTTTCTGATGAGGCGAGATAGTAGGGCAGTGACCGTGCGAAATTTGAACGAATGAGTAGTGGTGGAACGCTAGTGGAGTAACTTTTTAGCTGCCCCGCTGATCTCTGATATGAATGCTTGAATTAACAAGATTGTTCCTTATTTAATAGATATAAGTTTTGAATTAATCATCCATGTATTTGTTGGACATTAAGTTTTTTCTGTTTTTCATCCAACTAAGGTAAAAATATGCGTCATTCAAAATTTATCTTATCTCGAGTTGTCGTTCTTCTTCTTTTGTATCATATATTACATGTAGCCTTTTATTTTTTATTTTTTATAAAAAAAAGTATATGTTGAGTGATAATATCTCTCAAGAATTATCAAGATTAGAACGCTTTCCCGATGAACTTTTTTTTAGAATTATTTTCATTTATCAAACCAATTGATCTTTATCGTGGTTTTTTTAAATCTTAATTCACGTTTAACACATTCGACACGATTCAGTTTTCTTAGAAAACTTCTTCGAGATACTCATTTCTGTCAAGAGTTAACTTATAATAAATGCACTTAGTGACCTTTTCATTATCTTCTATCAATTGTTCATCGTTCTCTTGTTTGTATCATCACGTAATGAGTCATTTTTTTGTGATCAAATGAAAAATCTCTCAAGTTGCTTTTGGGTTCTTTTGTATCTTATATATAGTGGACGTAAGATAAGAGAAGGGTGTGGGAGAAACATGAACATATACACCCACACTCACCCACACCCATGGATATCAATGAAAGACATTGTCGAATAGTGATAAATTGATCGTTGATGAAAATGATTATCTTATCAACTATTGAGCTAATGATCAGAATCAATTATGTTTTCTATTCGTTTTTCGATGATCAATTATCTATTAATCATTATCATTGAGTGACAGTTCATGTTTGAAACCTATATATATATCAGAAATGATTTTCTTGTTTGAAATCATTCTATTCAATCGGTCTATTGTATCATCAATAGATTGAATAAGTACTCGAATAAACTGTTTTTTTTTCAGGAGGTGCAAGATACAATTATGTACATAATTATAATATTCATACATTTACTTATCATCACAACATTATTTACAACTAGCAAGAACCCGTGCATACTGCACGACAGGTTTTTTTTTAACATACGATCTCAAACCTTTAACCTTTCCCTCGGTAACAGACACACGGTTGTGCCGATATTGATGGCACGCTTCGATGATTCTCCTTCCTTCTCTTTCTGTTCTCTTTCCGTTGTTCTAATATATCTCTCTCCTGCCTCTCTTCTATCTCTTTCCTATATATATGTGTGTTATGTATGAAGTTGTTACACTCTGGATATGTGAAATAGCTGAATAAACATCATTGCCGAGAGTGGCGGCAAGTCACTCCAATCCAGTTTGTCGTTACAACGGTCACTCGACATTATGTACATAGAAGCTCTACGGAGTGATATCCTTATATCGCTAATTGCTCATGGAGCCTTATGGTCTTGTAGCCTTATATTTCTTGTAGCTCTAGTAGCCATACCCCCTTATAGCGTTCCTCCCTTATAGCCTTATCTCCTTATTGCTCTGGTCCTTTATAGCCTTACCCAGTTATAGCCTCGCCCCTTATAGCCTTATCCTCTTATTGTCACACTTCTTTATAGCCTGATATTCTTATTGCTTTACTCCTTTATAGCGTTACCCCCTTTTTACCCTTTTCCCCTTATAGCTTTACCCCTTTACAGCCTTATCTCCTATAGTCTTCTTGACCTTTCATCTTTGACCTTGGACCTTGGACGAAGAAACAGACACTGAGCATTATATATATAGATGTTATTGTTTGGATTGAATTATAATATTATTAATGAATTCATGTAATGACTTATATATTTCAATCTTAAATAGGGTATGTTGTTTATTTTTTTTCTCTTAAGAAGAGGATTAGTGAAAAGCACTCAGTTGAGTTTTTTTCTTATTGTGTCAAAAAAATTTACAAATAAGTTGATAAGTTCTATTGGCCACTAGAACTTTTCAAGCTATTGTTTCGATAAGTTAAATATAATCTATTTCGGATGGAATAATGTTTTTTTTTCTTTCATACTTATGTTTTTGTGTAGAGAGGGATAGATATTATCTTATATCATAGCCTGTTAAGTGGCTTCGTAACCTAACCCAGGAGATTTCTTGTGTCTGTTATGGCGAAAAACAGTGTAGTACTCAGGAAAGCCCTCTGTTTGTCGGTTCCTGTCGTCGTTATTGTACGATATACCTACGATCATGTCCTACCAGTCCGACGTGGTCCTCTCTGCGTATATCCATATCGCGCTTACAGGGAGTCTTCATGATCGCACGCGCGCGTAAGCGAGAATGAGCCGAGAAAAGCCGAAAAGCGAAGTGAATTGTACTGCAAATAAATTTATTAAGCAAAGCACAAAAAAAAACAAATTACATTTTCTTTCGAATTTTTTCAAATGTCTCTTTATATTCCAAAACATGAGGATGATTTGAAGGTAATTTTTCGTGAGCAATTTCTACGGCTTGTTGAACATTTTTCATTGCCACCCTATATTGTCCAGTAGATAAATATAATTGCGCCAAATTGTGATATACTACAGCTAAATCAGGATGAATTTTTGGTAGTTTATTTTTCCGTATTTCTAATCCTTTTTCATAATATATCAATGCTGTTGAATAATCTTTCATCTCACGATATGTTTTACCTAAATTTATATATGTCGTTGCACACTGAAGAGGATTACATTGAACATTTTCTTGAATATTTAATGCTTTTATATGAAATGAAATTGCCTTCTCATAATCACCCATTAAACGATGAACATCACCAATACTACTGTATGTGATAGCTTGATTGGGATGTCTTTCAGGTAATGTTTTTTGCTCTATTGTGAGACACTTTTCAAAAAAATTCAGTGACTTTGAATAATCTTTCATACTGCGATAAACTCTTCCAAACCAGCTGTATGTTGAAGCGAAAGCTGGATTACCTTCTTCAAAAACTTTTTGCTGAATTTGATAAGCAGTTTTAAGGGCTTTAAGAGCTGTTGTGTAATCACCCATCTTTTCGTAACATGCTGCAAAACTCAAATGACTAACAGCCAAATATGGATGATTCGCAGGCAGAGCTTTTTCTCTTATTTTAAGTGATTTTTCATAAAATTCAAGTGCTTTCGAGTAGTCATCCATGTTGTTATACACTTGACCGATGTTGTTGTATGAAGTAGCCAAATCAGGATGATTCGAAGGTAGAGCTTTTTTTGTGATTTCTATATCTTTCTCGTAAAATTCAAGAGCTTTCGAGTAATCACCCATATCGTAATACACTTCACCAATGTTGCTGTAGGCAGTAGCCAAATCAGGATGATTCGGAGGAAGAGTTTTTTCCGCGATTTTATGTGATTTTTCGTAAAATTCAAGTGCTTTCGAGTACTCACCCATGCTTTTATACACTTGACCAATGTTGCTGTACGAAATAGCCAATGAGGGATGATTCGAAGGCAGAGCTTTTTCTTTTATTTTTAGTGATTTCTCGTAAAATTCAAGTGCTTTCGAGTAGTCACCCATGTTCTTATACACTTGACCGATGTTGCTGTATGAAATAGCCAAATCCGGATGATTCGGAGGCAGAGCTTTTTTCGAGATTTCTAGATCTTTTTCGTAAAATTCAAGTGCTTTCGAGTAGTTACCCATGTCGTTATACACTTGACCGATGTTGTTGTAGGAAGCAGCCAAATCGGGATGATTCGGAGGCAGAGTTTTCTCGTCGATTTTAAGTGCTTTTTCGTAAAATTCGAGTGCTTTCGCGTAGTGACCCATGTTGTTAGAAACGAGACCTATATTGTTGTACAAAGTAGCCAAATGAGGATGATTCGGAGGCAGAGCTTTTTCTCTTATTTTAAGTGATTTTTCGTAAAATTCAAGTGCCTTCGAGTAGTCACCCATGTTGTTATACAGTTGCCCGATGTTGTTGTAGCCAGCACTCAGATCGAGATCGTCTTTCAAAGGATCTTCCTCTTTGATTTTGACTACTGTTTTATAAAATGAAACTGCTTCGTCGTATTGTCCTTGATGACTTTTCACGTGTCCAAGCTGATTATGAATATATGCTCTTTCACTATTGTCCGATGTCTGTTCTAGTAGTGCTGTATACAATTCTTCAGCCTTGTCGAATTGACCTATTTTGAGCAGTAGTTGACCCATGCGATACCATCGAGTACCGCTGACATCTTGCCGTATGTAGTCAGTTAATTCACGAAGTTGTGGGTCATCATCCGACGTAAGTTTAAGGTCCACTTTGTAAAGTGCACGATTGTTGTCAATTTTTCCAACTTCACCAATGCGAAACACGGTGTGCATGGAAAAGAGGATTTCCTCTTCATCCTTGAAGTAACTTTCCTCTCGAATGGAGGCGAATAGAATTGATGAGATTGTAGGATCAATGGTTATTTGAAATAGAATTCCGATCATATCGGTCATTTTTAAGGCTTCCTTGGCGAAAACGAGGGAGACATCTGGATTTGTGCTGATAGATAAAAAGTTGTTAAACGAAATAAGCCCGCCGTTGTTTTCTGCGAGCTTTTCAAAATCTGCTTTTGATAGACCTTGCCCTCGAAAGACAGTGAAGATCTGTCCATGATAGTGACTGACCTGTTGTTTGTGTAAATGTTCAATTTGTCGATGTACATCACATAGAAAGAAGCCCATTCGGATCATAACATCACCATTGAGTGTTCTTAACGCACCATTGAGCATTTTGTAGATGAAACATTGGCGTGTATACCACCAAATGGCGTTGGATGCTTGATAATCACGTTGAAATTCATTGATAATATTGATTTCCTTCTTATTGCCTTGGTATTCTTGTTGGCAGTACGTGACCAAATCTTGGACGGCTTGTTTTTCATGTTCTATTTCAAGGAGTATTTCCTTGAAAATTTGGGAATACATAAAAGAAGGTTCTAGCTGATCTAGATTCTTGCTAGAACCTTCTGCATTCACGCCAACACTGCTCACCGACATATGATCTTGATTGCATTGTTTGATAGCTGTTGACAATTTCTCACAAATGTGTTTGATGGATGTGTGAACACCTTTGATTTTTGTCCAATTTTGGGCCCATACTTGATGCCGTTGTTTATTGCCACAAAATATAAAGATGGCATTTAATTTTGCCATATCATGAATGTTTGGTACCAGGTGTTGTCCAACTGCACCTGAGGAGATAATAAATGAGATCTTCTCATGATTTTCCGTGAGCTGTTGAATACATTGTTCAGCTGTCGTGCACATATTGACTTGGTTGACGACAGCACGCAATTGTTCCATTGTATTTTGGCAATCTTCATTTGCCATATCAATATTTTCATCGACCCAGATTACCAAATAATTTTCAGCCATACGTTGTCTTTGATCTCGACTTATATTTGATGCCATTTTTGCTGCTTGGCTAGCAAACGTACGTTGAGAAGAATAGATTGTTGTTTGGATAGATATTACTTTTGATATTTATACGTTCGATGTCGACTGTTTTTTTTGTTGACACTCAAGGTCAAACTTCACCTGGGTGTAATCAAAAGTATCGTTGTTAGTAACCAAAGAGAGAGAAAAAACCCAGCAATATCATTTATTTTATCGTTATTCTTTCCAACTTTCGTTTGCTTATCATCTATGTAGTTAATAGTCACTTGAAAGTCAGTGAGTTGAATATCTTATCTCATTCAGTTTTTATTTGTCTTTTAGCATCTCGAAATGACTATTTTCTTTTTCTATCGAGAACGAAACAAATAAAGACATTGCCAGTTTTATTTTTTTTTATTATGCATAAGACTTGCTTTATGTTAATGTGAGCATAAGAAAATGAAGAATAAATTCAATATTGTTACAAACAACAATAGAACAACAGTTTCTGCTTGCCCCCAATATACTGTGCATCATTCACGAGTTGTTCAAGTAAAATAATAGTAGCTCGAATATAATTGAGTATCGAAGTACATATTATGAATTCCATGAAAGGACAACAACATATATATATATAGATATTTTGAGATTTTTACGTCATATGTATTGAGAGATAAGTTTTTTCTGAGTATAATAAATATTTTGTTAATATAAAAGAAATTTTTGATCTGTCTAATCACGATTTTTAAATATTTAACTGTTGATGGAAAGGACAGTATAAAGAACAAAAAATCTTATGGCAAAAGAAAAAAATAAAAATATGTATGGGTTATATCATACTTACTTGGAAATGAATTACTATGTGATTACAATTATTCAGTTAATTTTTACAGTGTATTACAATGTTATTATGTATTGTTACATAATGATAAATGTTTTCATATTGTTTAAATTATTTTAGGTTTTTATTAATTACATATGATTCATATTTATCATGATATTAGTATACAGTTATGATGTTATTATTTTCATTATTTCATATAACTTTATATGTTTGTTTTTTTTGTTTCGTATTAATGTTGTTTTCGTCATCTCTTTTGCGCTTTTTGTAGTGTTCTTTTCAACGATACTTACATGGTTTAAAAGTGGTCCTTAGAAAGACAGAAGATTACCTCTATATAAATAAAATATTCATTATACTCAGAAAAAATTTATTTATATATCTATACTTTTTCTCAATATATATATAGGAATGAAACAGTGCAAAATGTACTTTTTCATATAAATATAACAAACAAGCAAGTTTTACCTCGATTTTCATGCTAATTTAATATAGAAACTCGTGTAAGCTTTTACCGATTTGGTATTACAATATTTTAAAAATTGTCTACTTGTAGTTATGAACTTTACTTGTGTCCTATACTGCTGCACAGTTCCAATGCTAATTCAAATCAATTTTTAAAATAAAATTACTCTTTGATATTTTTGTTATTTCGATAGAAAAGTTGTTTGTTGAATGAAAATTATAAAGGAAAAAGAATTGATACTTTGTTTTTGGATATTGATCTCATATGTGATAATGAAAATTGCACTTTATTTCGAAGTAGTATTAGACAAGTACTACTATATTCACGTTTTTTCAGTGTATGAAATGTAATCGTGACCGTATCTGAAAAAAGACTGACAGAATGAATTTATCATCACTCATAAGCTTGTTAATGTGTTTTTTTGATTTATATTATACTCATTTGGAATATATTTATAACAAAAAAGATATTTTCTTTCCTACAATATTTCGATTATTCTTCTTTCATTGATATCCAAGATTCATAAAAAAATAATATTCAAATTGTGCGTGTTCACATGTGAGATTCATACAATTTTAATGTGCATCACAATGACAATGAGAAAATTTCTGCACTGTGCATTAAAAGAACGTCCGGTAGTTTTGATAGAATTGATAAATAATGAAAAGTATCGCTGGCATCTTTTTCAACTAAAACTAGCAAAGATATGAAAGATATGAATGCTGGTTTTCAAAACTTAAAAGTAAGAAAGAAAAAACATCATCATTGTATTGCATTCTTGATGTCTGTGCAAAAACATCGATCATAACGTCGATTACATGATATTGTTGGGTTTCTTCGGAAAGTGCAATTACGACGAATAAGAAAGATCAACAAAAATAAATACATTAAATCATCTCATGTCGCTAGAATCTATGTACCAAGTATGATTAGCATCATATTAAAAAGATCATTAAAATCGAACGACTGTTCAAGAATTTCTTATTTTCGCCGTAAGAAAGTATCTGAGTGATATAAATGAGAATGACTGTTTCAAAAACCTTCATTCCAAAAAAAAATACGATATGTCTTTTATCAGTGTGAATGCATATTGTTTGTAATTATATTATAGGAAAAAAAACTGAAAACGAAAAAACTGTTGATTCATTTTTGGACAAAGAAAGTCTTTCGAATACATGTTGATGTGTACCAATAAAATTTACTTTTTCTGATTTGGATGTGGATATTCTCTTCATCCACATCCTGTTGCCCAGATATTAATGGTATGCGACATGAACCATGTCCTTGTGTAAAGAAAGGCAAGAAATATGATTGTTTCTCATATGTTCATATCCTATTCAGCAGAAAACTAAAACAGCTTAATTTTTCATATAGATGGGCTTAATATAGGAGAAAATAAATGATGTATTTTCAATGAAAACACTCTATAACCTAATCTTTCTGAGGACATCAAACATAACTATATCTCGTTTAGATCAGTCACGTGGTATACAATACAGAATGCATTAGAAGATTTTATTTTATTAGTCAAAGTTTTCTGACATTGACAATAACAACATATGTAACATAAAATTGAATTTTATGAGAAAGTACAAACGATTTTGCTGACAACGAGCTCCTCCTTTTTGTGCACTTTCTCGTTTTTCAAGCTTTGAGGTTAATTAAAATGAAGACAGTATAAAAAGTTAGACATTAGCCTATTCGATTAGCTGATTTTGTTCATTTCCAATTTTAAGGACAGCTAACCATAAATAATGAATCATACAGATAATTAAATGATAAATCGATTGTTTCGATGATCGGCATTCCTAGCTTCGCATCCTCATCTATAACCATCAAAAAGTCATTAAGATTTGAGATATTCTCAATAGTTGAAAGTTCAAATTGAACAGTGTTGGAAAGGAGAATTCGATCAATGTATGCATCAAGATAGTTCACTCAGAGAACTGTGTTTATTCAATCAATAAAATAGCTTATCATCTACAACATCAAATAACTATGAGACTAAATTAATAATTGAAATTTGGTAAATATAAAATCATATTTTATTTTGAGTATATAAAGCGATATTTCTAAGATGCTCTCTGAGAAAAATTCTATCTGGTCATTTTATGTCTCTAATGTTCTGTGGTCTTATCAAAAGTTTCTAAAATGAATCTTAGAACTCGGTATCAATTTTTATAGTATATAATTATACTACTTAAGATAATTAGATGATTAGTCATCGAGAGAACAAAACACGAAAAAGAAGAACTTCTCTTATCTCTTTGTTCTTTCACAATATTGAGTAATTACATGGTTCCCAGGGAATAAAAACATCAAAAAAAATGCATTAAAATGATGAAACGGACAAAAACATGCATGTATTTCAAATTCATCAAAGAAAATGAACATTTTAATCAATTTAATGCCATGTTTTTGATTAAATATTTTTAAAATTAAAATCATCGCATTAAATTGATTAAAATGTTCATTTCCTTTGATGAATTTGAAATACATGCATGTTTTTGTCCGTTTCATCATCCAAAATGCCATTTTTTTCGTGTTTTTGATATAAAATTCATGAAAGTCATGAAATGTTTTTGATGTTTTTATTCCCTGGGTTATATATATACGTATATAAAATGGAAACATAAATGGAGTTCTATTTTGTAGATTTTCTCAAATTTCTTGGTGAAAAACAAAATCAATCTTTAATTTCTAAAAGAAAACGTCAGAAGACAATACAGATCAATGAAAAGAATCGAATGTTAGTCGTATGAACTATTATTGTTCGAGTTAGTCTTTCATATTCTCTTTAGCTTGAATACAAGTACAATTACTAAATTTGAACATTTACCAAACGAATTAATTCCCTAGACTGAAAGGCTAGGGTCTAGAAACCGAAATTCACCTGTGTCTGTCTGTCTGTCCGTCTGTCTGTCGGTAACGCGGTCAAAATGGCCATTATTTTGGCACAAACGCCATTTTTATGGCACAAACAACCATTTTTTTGGCACAAGTGACCATCTTTTTGGCATAAACGACCATTTTTTTGGCACAAACGGCCATTTTTTTACTAAAATTAACTAGGTAACTATGGTACAAATGAGCATGTAACTATGGCACAAACGGTCATTTTTTTGGTACAAACGGCCACGTAACTATGGCACAGGTGACCATATAGCAACCATGGTACAAACAACTATTCCGGTAACTATGGTACAAATGACCATCTAAAGACTGATGTAAATGAACCCATGATAATCATGGGCAAAATGTTAATGGAATAACTGTAATTCGGGTAGTGGTGTAAAACGGCTTACAAAAGCATTTAATTAGTGAGAGTCAGACCAAATGAGCAGTATGGATTTAAAGAAATCGTTTAAATTATTCATTATTGTAGGATTGATTGTGCAATGTTGTATCAATGAATATCTAATTTATCAATAGTTTAGAATTAATGCGCGAATTTAAGCATAAAATATTGATTAATAAAACTCAAATTTTATGAATAATATAATTCATATTTTTGTACGTACAAATAGCGCCAATATAATTATAAAAAAATCGTATTGTTGTCTAATCTCATTGGGCGCTATTTATATTTATAAAAGCAAAAAAAAAAATAAAACAAAAACGATAAAAAAATTAAATTTGTAAATGCATCATCTTTACTTAGAGTGAGAATTCTCCACATTAAGTTTTCTGGTCGCCTAAGATATACTGGTAATATTATCAATTTTGCGTATTACTTTTTTAATTTAGCTTTTTATGTTATTACATCCGTACATGTATTCTATCAGTCTAGGGCTAAGTGAATCGCTTGACGATGAACGTTACTTGTATTAATTTGTTTTGATTATTTTGATTTCTATTGGTTATATGAATTATTTTTTGATTTAAATCAACGCTTAAATGAACTTATTCTATATCAAGCAAAAATCTATATTAATTTAAATTCAATTCGACATGGAAAGTTTTTAGCATTTTGTTTAAAATTAAATCAACTAATAATAAAAAGTAAAAATTATCCACTATCAATTCACACTTAGAGTGAAGACAGATTTAATTTAATTTTCAACGATGATTTGACTAAAGATAAATTTTCTAAACTTAAATTAATATCAATATCGAATATAAAAGTTACAACTTTAAACTATATTTTATTTGATAAAACAATAAAATTGTATGAAACATTAGAACGACTTAGTTTATAGAATGAGATTAGTGGAGAAGACTATGAAATAGAAGGTAAGTAGCAACCTAACAGATATCTCATAAAGACTGAAGGTTTTCAAATTTTTTCAATATCTTGTCTAGTTTTCATAGATTGGAATTGAAAGTTTCTTTTTTCAAAATATTCTACGCTTAATTCTCAGAATAATAGTAAAAATTTATTGTAATAATACTAAGAAGATGCAATATCAACAACTTTTAAGCACAAAATATTGTTCTTTTGTAATTATGTGTTCTTAGATCGCACTATATAGATAAATTTTGATAAATCGTAATATCCATTTTATAGAGTTTCAAAAGTTCTGTTTTATTGGTATGTTCAAGAATTTTAATAATGCAACCTTGTCTCAGAAGATAAGAGCTAAATAATAATTATCTATTTTCGCATAAAAAAATTGTATTTTTTTTTTAAATTTGAAAAAAAAAAAGAACTTTCTTATAAAGATTCTTGAACATATTAATAACATAGCATTTTTGAAGCTTCCCAAGATGAATGACTACAATTTGTCAAAGCTTGTCTATATAGTTCGTTATGAAAACACGTAAATGTAAGAGAACTATACTTTGTGTTTGAAAGTTGTTGATGTGCACATGTTCTTAGTATTACTACAATAGCTCTTTTACTTTTATTCCTATGATATCTATTGATACATAGTTTTGTAGAGAATTACACAACGATTCTTTTAAGAAAATGTTCAAATCGAATCTATGAAAACTAGAGAAGATATAGAGATCATTTTTTATGTCCCATCTGTTACATTATCATTGGTTTTTTTAAATGTATTTATTAGAACTAATATGTTTCCTGTTTCTACTTAGTTTTAAAATACAGAACTTTAATATTTTAATAATATGTGTCTTTGTAGGTTTCTGTAGTAAATTAATATCATCAAAAATGAAATTATTAAGATATTTGCATTTAAATTTTGAACCGTATTCATGTGGATGCGAACATAGTTTGCAAAGTCGTGATGATTATGTTAATTTAAAATTTGAAGAATTTTTACGAAATGAAAAATCATTGAGTAATTTGGAAACTATTATTATTGGTTGTAAGTTATTGAAATCTTATCTTTTTCTATACAAGCATTTAATTTCTTTCAATAGATATTCCTGAAGATGATAATACTGAGACTACTACAAAATTATCATTTAATACATTGATTAAAAAATATATTACCTTGTCTACCAAAATTAAAGAATTTGATAATAAACTCAATTGATTTTAATGATAACTATCGACTACAATATCAAGTATACAAAAAAAACATCATTAGATTTTCTAATAGAAGTTTTACACTAAATTCTAATAGAAAGAGTTAGAATTATATAAAAACACATTCTATCTAATAAGGAAAATGTTCATTGAAAATAATTTTAACTAAAACTTTCAATATTATATGTCATAAATAATATTTTAAACTAGTTTATTTATTCATTTCTCTTTGCTAAGATTTTATTTTCCTATGACAGATACCATCAACTACAACATCTAATTTCTTTATACCACCGAATTTAAAAATGATTAAGATTTGGATCAATATGAATAGATATAATCAAGCTGAGGAGAAAAAAAATCAAAAATTGTTACGAAATTATTTTATGAATAACAACTCGTCTCACATGACTTTAATATTAATGGTGAAAATGTTTTGCATCTTTTTGTTTTGTTGTTTGTGTAAAAAAAACTTGCTAAACATTTCGTATGCATTAAAAAAAAACAGGGAGTGTTCTTTGACTTTTCTATGTATCATCTATTTCGATTTTAATGCTGAATAGTTATCTTGATGATACAAACAATAAATAGAGTAGATTTTTCTTTTCTGACAGAGAACTGTCCTATATTAGTTGATAAAAAAATTAATCTGTTTTCAGAAGGGTGTGGACAAAGATGAAGGAATATGTCTACATTCAGACTTTCAGCAATATCATTCTCCAGAAATAAAAGAATGCGTAGGAAATTTATAATTATCAATAGTCATAATACTTTTTATAAATATATTGTTTTTGTGTATTAGCTAATCCAGACTTAATAGTCATATTAATAGTTGCAAATAATTATTTCTTTTCATTTCGTACTATAGAGTTCATAATTTTTATTTTAAAGAAATCACTGTAATTCTCGATCACAGACAGTATAGTAAATTTTGTCAAGATTCTTGACGATTGAAACATTGTATGTATTTATCATTTTTACGATCGGAAAAATATCTAACACATATACACTCAACGAAATTACTTCTTTTATTATGTCTACCATACTTTCAAAATATTCTAAAAAACAAAACTCAGATTTTTAAAGATCTACACAACGACTACGTATAAAAGAGACCGTATTAAAATAAAAGTTTCAATCAAAGAATTGAAAATCTCAAAAAATAAGTTGATTCATCAATTATTAAGAAAAGGACATGAATTATTCTTGCGTACAAATTTATGATACCGCTTGGATTAACCAAAGAATGCAGAATTAGTTGAAACTTTTCGAACAACAAAAAGATTTCACATTAATGACATTTATACAACAGTCAAAACGATAGATTTCGAGTATTCAATTGCGTTGAAGCAAACAAGAAAGATTGACTAACAAATAATTTTGAATTTCTATCAAACATACTGCTTTGATTGAGTTCTTATTCCAAAGACAGACACATCATTGGTGATTATCGATCAAGATTTTGTAAGCCAATAAGCGCACATTATATTGATACATTTGTATGAAAATATCGTCATATTCATTTGGTATTAATCTATTGAAGTTCTGTCTATATAATTCATTGTTGTAAGATATGAACTTAGACAGTATATTTTTAAAAATTAATATTGATTGATCAGTTGAGAAAAGACATCAAGAAAATGGGCGAAGATATTATTTAAACAGTGTTGATGATTTCATACAATGATGATAGCATCGTATACGAACTAATATAGATCTTTATTTTCTAGAAAATTTAACGACGATGTCTTTGTCGACAAACATAAATCCTGGAATAATAAGGAAATTATCAAGATTACTATTGAAGTTGGATCATTCAACATTGTTGTTAAAGTTTTTCAAAGACTCTCAAATTAATATCATATATATCTCGTGCACATGTATTTAAAAGAATTATATTAATTCGTTGAGGTATCATTTGTCATAATTCCTCGTTCCCAGAATCAATCATCAATAATATTCACATTTGTGGATAATTAAAAAATTTAAGTCAATTTTGATGACTAAGTAACAATCATCTAGACATATGAGAGTTCTCGATTAAGGAAGAGAACTGATTCAATCATACAATTCTTTAGAAAAAATCTGAAATTTGGCATCAGATATTTCTAGTACGAGGAAAGTCTCCCAACTGATTAATCGCTTTGGAATCGAGACTAGAGATGAAACCGACCCGTCTAACCTTTTCAGACTTATATCAGTACTAGTTGTCAAAAATTTATGCTGGCTCCATCTCTATATGAGGCATATGATACAACTTGGCAAATCAAGTTTGCCACTCGATAAAAACCGTTTTCTTCATATCTGAACTACTTTCCGATCAGATCTGAAAAATTTTAGACCGGTTCCATCTCTGGCCGAGACTATGAATATCTAGAAAATAGTTCGAACTCTTAGCTTATTTTTGTCATGATATAACAGGTCTTAACGAGAATAATTTATTGTGAAAATTTCAGATCTTTTGATTAGCTGATTTCCTGAGTTTGGAACATCAAAACTCTCGAGGTATATAAGCAGTGTACAAGACGAGCCTTTATCATAACTGTATATTAAGATAGGAATGAAAAAAGATCTAAAACTTTCACAACAAACTATTCTCGCTAACATCTGCTGTATCCTTTACTCCAAAGCTATTAATCGATTAGTAGATTGTCCTTGTAAGAGAAAAATCTTATGCCCGATAACCCAGCTCATAGAAGCAGAACTTTTGATTATTCACAAGTGTAAATATTATTATAGATTTATTCTGAGAACTGAAATTTGTGATCAATGATAGACATTCATGGAATTAGACAAAATTTTTCTCAGCACTTGGATTTGAAAAAAACCAAAGAACTACTTTTCATGAATGCTGCATTCAATTTATGTCACAGCTTTTGTTTTGATATGAAACCTTAATATTTGTTTAAACATAACATCATTTTATTTTATTTGTTTTTTTTTTTTGACTCTTGCTCTTCATTTTAGTTTATCTTTTCTTTTTACTTTCATCACATTTTACATCTTTTCGATTGTAAAAGAAAAAAAACACGAAATAGACATTAAATGTGTTTGCAGTTATAATAAATAAAAAAGAAAGAAGAAAAACCAACATTAACCAGAGAAGAGTGTTGAATTATTCGAGAGAGAGAGTGTTCAATCATAATCACCTAAGATATTTTTAAAAATAATTATTATTTTGAATTTTAATATTTAATTATTTCTACTTACTGTAATCGATTGGTTCAGCATCTTCATCAATATTTAAATTTTGAAGATCAACTTTATATCGAAGAATACCACCGACACCACCAAATCCACGAACAAATTGAGAACCTTCTTGACTTTTATCGGTTACAATTTCAAGTGTGGCACCTATATATTAATACATATATTTCTTTTTTTTTAATTCAAAGAAAATCAAAATTTTGTGTTCTTGCATAAGATATGCTTAGAATTTTTCTCTAACTAAACCTTCATAGAACCCAAAAACGTTTGCTAAAGATGCCAAAACCTTATTGTTTTGAAGACAAGTCGATTTTCTGAAGAATATTAAATAGATGCTGTAAATACAAAGCACTTAAAGGTGATCTTTACTCTGCAAAATAACGCAAAAAATAGAGAATTTTTGTTAACCTACTAAAAATAAAAAGAGCAGAGTTATGATAGAGGATCATCTTGTTCTGCAAAGGCGAAAATTGAATAAATAAACTATATAAAAGTCTTTACTGCACTCCAATAGTTTAAAAACAATTTTATGACATACCTCGAATAAATTCTATTTGAGGATTTTTTTCTCCGAAAAAAAAATTCTTCCATCTTTTCAAAATATTCTCATAGCTCAATAGTCAAAACAAATAGAATATATGGAATTCTGATCACAAGAATTAATTAGGACTTAATTCACCTTCATGTGTCGGAGATACAAGGTCAACATCGATGTTTCTTTAAACAATGATATCTCAACATAGAGAACGTATCTTATGATGTTATATTTCATATTCAACAGCTTAGTATTATCCCTAAAATTGATAGGCACCGTCGACAAGTGACGCCAATCTCTGACTAATTATAACTATTCGTCTTAAAAATTTTACAATGGCATCTATCGTTGGAAACGAGACTCATGCTGAGACAATTACGATCAAAGTTTATCGAGTTTTATTTCTACTCAAGATATTAAAAAGAAAAGAAAAAATAATCAAATATTTTGTCTCAAAACTTTCAATTGAATCCTTATATAAAAATAACTTTTAAAACAAAAAAAATGTAGTGTTTCTTTTTTTTTTTTTACCGAAATTTTTATAATTATTCGCAAACCATTCAAGTAACGGCATTTCTTCAACATGTTCTAATTCGACTCCAGTATCTTTATCTTGAAAATGTGATTTTTCTTTTTCTTGATCCGAACGTAAATGTAAAATTTTTGTTTCTTGTGTTTGTGGATTACGTAAAACATAACGCATAACATCAAAATTTTCCCAAACAATTAATGTTTCAACAGCACCCATTTCAAGTGCTTTCAATGTTTCATCAATACCAAAACAATATTGACCAGAATCTTTTGATACTTCATCAAAATATCGAGCTACAAGAAAAAAAAATTCAAACAAAAAAATTTTTTTGTTTTTTTCTATTTACAAATTAATTTTTTTTCTTGAATAAATTTCACATCACCAAGTGTTTCAGCAGCTAATTCAATAGCTTGATTAAAACCATTCTCACCACCATATGATACATCAACTCGTTTAAGTACTTTAACTTGTAAACGCTAAAATACATACATAATAAGATATTAAAAAAAAAAAAACAAACATTTAAGAAAATAAATATTCATCTTACTGGATCAAACATATCAGATTGATGAAGTTCAGTTTTAAAATCAGCTAAACCAGCAAGAATTATTCCAGTTACATTTACTTTATCATCTGTTATAAAACATTGTACAGCTGTTTCAGCAACTTTTCGAACATAATTATGACGTTTTTCCATACGAAGTCGAGCAAATCGAAGAGCACTTTGACCACCACGACCATGTTTTTTTGGTAAATCAACAGTAAATTTTGTTATAACTTCTCGAGAATTTCCTTGTAATGTACCGAATAATGCACCATTACCATCCATAACAATAAAACCAAAACGAGAATCATCAGCTAATAATGCTTGTAATGCCTTTAGAAAAATGAAATTATTATTATAAATGTATTTTTAAATATAAAAGAAAATCAAACTTAAAATCCTGACTTTTGTAAAAAAAAAAAAAAAAATTTTGTTGTTTTTTTCTTATTTAAGATTTTAATTTTATAATGAAATTATTCAAAATGATTTACTTCAGTATGAAATTTATTGTCACATAGATAAAGTGAAGTATTAATTGGTTTAAATGGTTCAAAATCGATGTTAACTTTTTTTTCTTTACCATCTTCTGTTACTATTGTTCCACAATAGATAACAAGTCCATTATTTGGTACTATAAAAAACAAAAAAAAGAATTAATATAATCAAATTTTTTTCAAACGAATTCTATTTTTTTTTTTGTTTTTTTCGTTTTTAATTAACCTTTATTATAAAGTTTAAGTCGAGCTTGTACCGATGTTATAGCAGATAGAACAGATAATCGATTAACACGTGATTTAATATTAGATGCTGTACCATATTCATCAGCAAGCATTTTAGCAATACGTGGTACTTGATCACGAGGTGGAATAATTAATGAAATCATACTTGTACCATTGCCTCTTGCTGCTTCTAAACTTTTAATTAATTTTTTAATTTTCCATATTTCAACATTTTTGTCCGATGATTCTTGTAACTGTTCAGCCATATATATATATATATATCGTCGATGTTATTTATCCTGTGATCTTTAACAGGTATACTTAAATAAAAAAAAAAAAAACAAAAGAAGAAAAAAAAATTATTATAATAAGTAATATTATAAAAAATAAATAGAAATTGATG
>CAJNOP010000564.1:103195-129791 GCA_905250075.1 Rotaria sp. Silwood1 | reverse complement strand
AAACTACATTCGAACTATTAAAACGTGAAAAACAATTAGATTTAAATTGATGTTCAAACACGAAATATTGCATTTTACATTATATGATCATGGTCATAATTTTTGCAAGGTTTTCGAGTTGGTTTGTCACTCTTGATAACAAGAACGAACGAATTTCGCCCATTTTTTCATTTTTCAAGTTTTTAAGATAGAGATAACACGTCTCGATGAAAATCTAGTTTATTAGAAAGTATTTATAATAACCATATTGTACATGATTTTGAATACTTATTACATGATAAACAGTTGCAATTATCCTTTAAAAGAAACAATTAATAAGTATTAATGTGCACAAGCGAGCTTCAGCATCGAATTTTCCTCATAGATGATGAAATAGATGCTTGTTTTAATTAGGGTGAGTGTGGAGTGTGGGTGGTATGGTGATTTTTTTAGGGTATCTTTAGTAACTTACTGTCCATCTAGCATATAAAAATCAGATGTAAGAAACTCATCATCTGGTTATACACATATTTGAATTCTCCGAAGTCACATCGCTAACGAATGATTCTACCCATATAGTCGTTTCTGTATGTGAATGTTTGTTCAGTGATAGTTCTTACAGCAAAATTCAACAACATGTAGTAGATGATGAGTAGATCGAGTTCAGTCGATGGTGAAGCGCACTGGAGCGATGAGCGTTACTTGTTTTGATGGTGAACATTTTCAAGAAGAACAAAGCTTAACAATAATTTGTGGTAAGGATAGACCACAAATAAATTTTATTTCAATTTTTAATAATATTTCTACGATTATAGTAATGAAGCTCTCTTCAAAAGAATATCTTAATGATGAATCCATATTTATCCTTTTCATAATTTTTGAATTCCAAACAGCTCTATCGTTGATAGAATGGTGGATAAAATATATTGTGATAATATATGACTTGATTTTAAGTAAAAAAACGAACAAGGTCAATACTATTTGTGATAAGACTAGCACAGCTGTTTTGATGCGTTGTGTGAAAAAAGTTTATTGACCAACTGAAGAACGAAAAAAGTAATGTAATCATATTTAATCTAATCATCATTTCATAGCGATTTCTTATTTTATGTGTCATAAAGAAAAGAATATATATATCAATATATTTTGAATGATTGATATTTGAAGCTCGAAATAATGAAAATATGTTTTTCTTTACTATTATTTATATTACTAAGTTTTTTGGGCCATTGTACTCAACCATATTTTCCACCACAACTTCTATTTTTTGCTGGTCCGACATTATATGCAATTGACGAAATAAATCAAAGAGCTTACAAATCAGTAAGTGAAAGTATAAAATCATCAGAAACAGCATATGCAATGAAAAAATTCCCATATGCAATTCCTGATTCTCCACAATCCAAATATTATGTTCAGTTACAAGACAAGTTTCCCGATACTGGTTGTCGATATGAAACATATTGGAAATATGGTGGCAATACTTTTAATACATTTCCAGAACATTGGAGTAATGGAAGCTCTTTTGAAATAAAAAATTTTATAAACTTTAAATATGAAATGATACGTTCGAATAAATCATCTGTATATGAAGATTATTGGTATTCAAATAAAACGTGTCGACCTCTCGGAAAAACTTGTCCATGTGAAGAAATTTATTTTCGAAAAGATACTGATATTCCTGTTAGATCAACTAAAGTTATTCATACACCATGGGATGATCAACAATACACAACAGAATATTTGATGATAAAAGTAGGAAAACCAGATGATAAGTATTTTGATCCTATAATAAAAGACTGGGCTTTCACTTGTCGAGATGTTATGCTTAAACTTTTATACAATCCAAATACATCCAAAATAGATTTAAACCAAAGTGTAAAAATTCAAGTTTGGCTTTCTACTCCTCCACATCGAATTAATGGAACTGATACTGTAACTATTCAATGGAAAGCAGCTGAATGCACTGATTGTTTTACATGGAAACCAAAACAACTTTCTTTTAACAGTGAAAATTTTCATAAACAACAAACATTAGAAATAACTCGTGTAAAAGATGGTCCCAAAACAATTCTTGTTCCAATCTTTACTGGTGGAGGTTTTGATCTTGTTCCACCTCTTAGTTATACCATTGTTATTGAATAAAGTTCCGTTGTTTTCAATCTTGAATATACATGAAATAATCCAACTAGAGAAAATATTTCAACTCATGCTGCCTCCGAAAAATTATCTGATCGAGATTGCATGAAGAATGTATAACATGTATTAATCGTCAAATACAAATAATCAAAAGGAGACATTTTCTATCTTCGGAGTTACATTTCAGTTCACAGAAAATAATTTACATTGTACGAGTTACACTCATAAACCAGTAAAAATTGAATTCACATCTTGAAAGGCATTTAAATAAGAAAAATGGAAAATGTTTCTATAACAATGATGAAGAAACCCATAGTTTGAAGTACATCTATGAAAGATGAGTGAATATTTTTTTTATTATAACTTCACCATATTTTCGATTATATAAGAAAAAGGATACCTTATTTTTCATTTAAAAAAGGAAAATGGCACAAGGTTATGCGATGTGATTGACGAAGGTAGAATAATTAATATGTCCAAGAAAAAGCACTTGGGCAAAGATAAAGATAAACTATATTGCGATACTTTGTATTTTGGTCAACTCATTATTTCATTAGGTTTCACTTTCAAGAGGTGAGGGTGGAGGTGGGTGTGAGTGTGGATCTTCTCTTCTATCACATTCAAGCAGTCTCTTTGTGAGTGTCCATGGATTGACATCAAGCATGTCGTTAGCCAACAGAAAATATCTATTCCAATTCATACAATTTGATCTTCATTTATCGAAATGCTGATGAACAATGACTTACTTTATTCAAAACTTAAGGTAAATTGATCAAATAAAAATCTAATAGAATACCATTTCATGATTCGATTCGATTAGTAACGGTTTCTGGATTCTGCTTCTCTATGGATAAATATTGAAAATGAGAAGAGAAATATTCTAGAATTCTCAAGTTCAAAATTTTCTAAAAATTTTTTTATTTACTTCTATTCATTGTCTAGTGGAATTTATATTAAAAAAGTTACGTTTTGCTTGGAACAATTGAAATATTTTCAAATAAATCGTACTTTTCTTTATTGGCTTAGAGAATAATGAACTAAAGTAAAACTTAAGAGGAGAATATCAATAAAATCGTTTCATTTGGTTAGTATATTTTATGCCGATATTATCGAATTCATTAGACCAGCTATAGCACTTATAACAGCAACAGAGAATGTGGATGTGGAGTGTCGGTGTGGGTGCGGGTATGGGTGTGAGTATCAGTGAAACACCCACACCCATGTTATCTTAACCAACGCCGACACTCGCACCCACACTCTAGCTGATACGAAATTTTTGAACCTTAGTTTGGAAAGAGCGCAAGATTCTGGTTCTAACTTAAAGATTTTGATCTTTCTGAAACACTTTCACATAGGCGACAAATAAACAAACATGTTGTCTCAGAACTATCGGCCCACTCGTTAATTTCTCATCGAAAATCAAGCTTTTGTATTAAGAAAGGAATTATTGAATTATTTTTATTTAAAGAGAAGTACTTGATTATGAAATGCGAAAAACTGGCAAGAAGTTTGTATTGGCATATGCATTACTGGATGGTTAGTGTGGGTATCCACCAAATATACATCCACATTCAAATATGTCACTCTCCTGATGACTATAAACTAAGCGTTACCCTCAACAATCTCGGCAGTATTCCTCCTTATCTTAGCAAGTGTCCATCAACGCTCGTCTATTTTCAGAAGACACTAGAAATTCGATGAAGAATTTCTTTTTCGGACTACTCAGCTATGAATAATATTTACAACACTCGGCATGGCATACAAAAAAAACCTTGAAAGAATATTCTACTGCGCTATCATTTTCCTACAAGGTACTGGAAATTCAAAAGAGAACGTTGTCTGAGAATCATTCGCTACTGATCCATAGTTATCTCAAACTTGTTCGTATCTATTATTTGATGGGAAATTACAAAGAAGAATCCACATATATGCAAATTACTAGATACTTACATCTCCTATTATTTATAAACATTCAGATCTCAAGTTAGATCAAAATAAACTCTAATATATTTCAAACAAAAGTCGGAACTTCATGCATGGGTGATTACTGAATAGAGAGAGTATGTGCATGAAAGTAACTAGGCTTCGAATATTCAAATATAAGACAGGAAAATATCGGATAACAGATGCTGGGAACATACCAAAATGAAGCTAGGGTGTGCACGAACTAACCAGACGAGGGTGTGAGTGCGAATACTGGTGTAGGGGTCAGTTCGGCTTTGTGTTAACTATATATCTACATTCAATCACACACAGTATTGACACCAATATCGTTCACTAAATCCACATCCATTGGCGAGGAAAGGTTTAATCAGAAACGGATAGTTATCTTGAAGATATGGGATACTTCTTTTCAACGTTTTTGCATTCGATGAGTAGCGCAAACTACGTAAATTTCATATGATTAGAATTCACTGGATGCGAAAAAGTTCGAACTCACACTCTGTGAAATCCACGCCTGTAATAAATCAACGGGAACTATTCTCGAATAAACTTTAACAACAGATAAAATTTATTCTTGTTTGATTATCTAAAAACTTTCACTCCGTATAAGAAGATTATTATTGTTTCTCCATTGTAGTGAAGAAATATGACATGAAATCAATGAATTCATGCTGATTTGAATCAATAATAAAATATGCTCCATGTAGACATTTTCTTTTCAAGAAGTGATTTGAAACTTGTAGAGGGCGAACAGACCCAACTACGTAGTACGCGGTACGATACCCCCCGCTCTCAAATAGGATCAAATCCATCTCGAGAGAGACACTGCCTCCTTCGGACTTCCTGTTAAATAAAACTCTGATCATAAAAATTGAGAAATCGATGACATTTTGTTTTCTTTTATATCAAAAAATATACATCTGCATAAATAATTCAAAAAAACTACAAAATTGAAAAAAAAAATTCTTGTTCTAGTTGTTTTCCAATGTCTAATGATTGAATAACAAAGACATTTGTAAACATCAAACGACATTGCACGGTTTAATAAGTATTCAAAACTTGAAACACTTTCATTGAATATCTGTTCATACATGCTCTAAGTTAATTTACTATTTAAACGCTTTCTAGACTTGATTTGTGAGTTCTTTTTAGGTATTAATGGCATACAATATATATTGTCGATCATGTTTCGATCAAGTTTCTTTTTTCTCATGGAAATGTCCACATCTGATATCGATTCTTGGAGAAAGAGGTCAGAAAGTTCCTCTACAAAAAAAAAGAAGTAAAATATAGAAAAATATTCTATTTGATAAAAACAAGATATATATACCATCCGAGAAGTTCATATATAAATAAGTTGATTCATGAATTTTTTGATTTTTATAGTAAATAATTGCACTTGCTTTTACATTATTTATACATAGATATGGAAAAGGCGGCATATTAAAATAAATAACATTACCATTTAAGATAAACTTTTTTATTTCATGAGACCATTGAGTTGTTTGTTCACAAATCATAATAGATAAATCATCTTTAACAATACGTCCTTTAAAAACAACAAATACCATTGATTCTCGATTAATTGGACCATATTTTGGACTCATATGTTCAACAGAAACATCACCATAATCTATAAAAACAAAATAAATTTTTATTGAATTTTTTTTCAAAGAATTTTGAAAACAATTTCATTCTTACGTTCTGTCATTATAGAGGAATATTCTTGACCTATTTCATCTCGTTGTAATTTACCATATTCATCTCGATAAATTCGTGTAAAACGAAGCATTGATTGATAAAGTTTTCGTGATCGAATTAATTCTTTGGTAATAATATCATCTTGCTTACTTTTAATGAATTCAATCATGAAACTATTCAAAAATAAATATATGTATTTAAGTTAAAATTTTAAGCAAAAAAAATAGACAATTTAGATTAACTTACGTTATGTAACCATTGTTAAAATCTTTATCAGTTAAACGAAAATACAATTGATTTGATGGGCCATCTTTGAAAATTAATGCTTGATCATCGTATGATATTTTACTAGTTTTATTATCAATAGAATAGGGATGTGGTTGTTTTTCAATATCGACAAGAGCAACTTCAATAATATTTATATCTGATTGGAAAGACCATCTCTGAGGTACCTAAAAGATAAGAAAAATTTGTTTTAATCTATTTGTAGGTTACTAATCGATGACTTACACATATAGCAGGATAATCTAATTCAGCACCATTCTCACACCGTAAATAATGTGTAGAAATTTTGCTTTCATTTTGTGTTCGAGGACGAAATTCTGAACGTGGTTGACATTTTATTTGAATTTTTTCTGATTTTATAATATCATATGGAAGAACTAAAATAAGAAAATTGAAATAATCCAAATAAATGATTAAAACAGGTTAAATCTTACATTTTTGTTGACATTCTAAATCATTCGACACTTGTATAGGGTCATATGGTATCAAAGCATTTAGCTCTATAAAACAAATTAAATATTTCTTAAATTATATTTTGAATTTATTTTAAAATCTAAATATACCTGACATAAAATCTATTGGAATTACATTTGTCGATTCTATTGGATCAACTAAAAGAATAGTTAATAAATAAATAAGTAAATTAATTTTCTTGTTTTAAACAAAACACAATTAACATACATTGTAAGATTTCATTGGATATCAATGAATTATTACACAATTCATCAAATTCTTGAGCAATACTTTCTGTAAGAATTGCATCTGAAATAAGTAAAATGAGAATGTTTCATATTAAAAAAAAAGCTTTTTTTTCAATAACACTTACTATCAATAGTATTCGATCGAGTGAATGAATTGTTAGTTTCAAATAGATTATGAGATGATATAAAGATATCTAATAAATATATAATGCAATGAAAATGTAACATGTAAAACAAGAAATAACAAGCATTTCAAATTACTTGATTGTAAATTATTTGACATAGTGCTTTTTCTATTGCATTGATATATGTTTTGTGATTGTTGTTTAGTTTTTAAGTCGATAAGATTATTCGATTTTGGTATCATATTAACAGATTGATTTGTTGTAGTCTTTTCTTTCAGCAAATCTACACCTCGGAAATAATTCATTTTATCACACGTTTTGTATGTGAAGGTTTATATTATAAATATAATATTTCATGCACTTTTATATAGCCAAGCAATAAAGTGACGCCTTCACATTGACGTCAAACGAAAAAAAAACAAGGGGTTTTGTTTTCTTTCCTGATGCATATCTCACATAAAACATAGGTAAGACTTTTTTGCTCCTCCACATGCAACACAAAGAGTAAATACGGACAACCCACACACAATATCTCTTTTACATGTGCTTTAAATTCACGTCGTTGTCTATTATCCTGGTTTTATGATACCTAATTAGCATTTAGGTTCGACATATACTGAACTCAATCAATGACCGATACAACTGATATTTAAGTAACTAGGACTAGTGCATTTCCGATGCCTCTCATTATCAATATGACTTAGAATAAAGCTGAGCGTATGAGTGGATTTGAGGTGTGGGTGTAGCAAAGAGAATATCAACACGTGCACCTACACACAAATCTTCAAGAGGACAAAAGAAGGTTCGTTTCTTTTCGTTCTTTTTCATGTCATAGTCTAGTATAAAGTTATCAACAACTCAAATAGTGATATTATGATATTCGCTTTTCAACATCATTTATCGGTGAAAAATACGAATGGACGCTTTATGTACTACATCAACTAATGAGAATATGCACAAGTTTTTTGCCTTATCAATTAAGTAGGTATAACAAGACCTTAAAATGTTACTTCGCTTGACTTACTATTTAAATAAATTTAAAATGTTTTATTACAATGTATTAAAGTTATATTATTATTTTGTTTTTTTCTTTTATTTATCTATTGCTGTTGTAATTATAAGCATGAGATGATTGATAAAAGTAAATATTTTTCCTTTCTGTGATTATACAGATTCAACTCAACATCCATTGGATTTTTTTTTCTTCTTAACATGTTATTTATGAATTTGTAAGTCGCATTATATTACATGTCTCCTTATCGATACATACAGATTGCAGCCATTTGTTAAATCAGCATTTTATAAAATAAATATGGAATGACTACAAAAAAGCGAAGAATGAGATATACGTTGTAAACAAACTATGCATAGTAGACATGCCATTAAGTGACTTGTTGATCGAATATTTATAGAGGTTCTTGTGTGAATGTATTGCATGTACTAAATGATCAATATAACATCTCAATTTTCCAAGCAATGATTTAAAGAACAATGCTGTTTTGAAATTCCTGCTGGTTTTGTAGTGGAAACATTATTGTACTTCAATATTGATTTTTATTGTAATAGACAATAAGCTCACGAGTCATTATATACAATTCAAAATATGAATTTATTTTCATGAGTCCTTCAGTTCTATTGATGAGAGTTACATATTTATAGTATACCACTGATAAGACGGTCTTTTCTGTGTTTCAACAAATAATAGGTGGACCATAGTAGATGAGCTGCTTTTATTTTCTGTTGTCAAAGGCATTTAATACGTGTTTAAATTTTTGGGTTTTTGATATCACTGAATAAAGAATTGATTTTTCTAAAAAACTGATGATTTTGTCTTTTAAATAAATCTTTCATGTCAAAATTAACGCCGAGAGTGCGGGTGGGTGTGGCTGTGGTTGAAGACAATATCCATACCCACTCACCTTGACATACTCTTTCAAACAAAAACTATTGGCTACAATGAAGCTCCTTCAAGAAATTTGAAACTGACGATCAAAAAATTATAAATCGAGAAACAACGAAAAACATCTTTGATTTTTTGTAAAAACAGTTGTTTTTCGAGTAGGGGATGACGAGAAGCTTCAACATTTTTTTTGAAAAAAAGTAGATGGTAAAAAAACTTTTGATCATTTATGAAAGAGTAGATCATGAGCTATCTTCCTATGCATTTTTCTCAATTTCGATGATTCTGACGAAAAGTGACGTTTTCTGAGAGATGGAGGCCTTGGATATAGAAGATTATTAAAGAGAAATGATCATAGAAAAAGTAAATCTAGTCTAGCATTTCAATTATTTTTGTATAAAACCACTGAGATGTGTTTTTGTCTATTTGATTCGAAATAAATGGAAACACTCAAATGATTATCTAGATAACATTTTTAAGGAAATATTAGATTTAATAATAAGACTTTTATTAAATGGAATTTTATTTTATTTAAACAGGATTTGAACAAGAATAAGAAAATGTTTTCTTGATTGAAAACAATAAATATAGTGAATTAGCAGGAATACATAACAACGAATGCAAACGAAAAATGCACGAAACGAAAGAGAAATAACAAAATGATAATGTGAAAATGAATACCTTTAAAAATAAATAATATTGTGAAAGACCATTAAGAGAGACTCGAGAATAAGTTTTACAAGTTTTTACAAATCGATGTTTATTGAAATTTATAAATGGCCAACGTGAAATGATGGTGAGTATGTAAATTTCGATCTTTTGCACAACTGAGACACAGATCATACCCAGAATAGGGCGTTGTATTTGATAGGGCGAATGATCCAGTGTTACCCACACGTCCCCACACTGTAGCAGTCAGATCCACCTGACGAACATGCCGACTGGTGGTTTCGGGTCGCATAAATCCACTGCATTCCATGCACCGGAAACCCATCTCTCCGTCTTTGAACCTATGGAAGCATCCATCGCATATTGCTTCACCGCTTAACACACAACCTACACGATGTGCGTATCTACCGAGAATGAGGTCTTCCATATTTCGTCACGTCTGTACAGCAGATCAAACGTGCTTTTATAGGATGATCGATCATGAATCACTTCTTCGCTGTGAAGGAAGTCCTTGGAAAAAACCTAGTACAGTTTAATCAAAACAAAGCGTATGACGTTATCGGTTATTCTTATTTATTTATATATAATGCATCACTTCCTTTCAATCAAAGCGGATATTGGAAAAATCATTCATCACGTCATTCATGCAAATAATGTAAACAACAAACGAGGCATATTTGTCATTCCTTCGTACCTTGCGCACAAATGTGATCGTCATTTACCATGTGCGTGCTATCAACGATACATGTTTACACGTATCTATTCTGTAGAGCAAGACAATAGCTAATATGGGCAACTTGGAAAGTCTGCGGCTCATTCTCAAAACATATACAACTTTTTTGTATAGGCAAAGCTTCGAACCATGCATAATGTTCCAAAAAAGCTTATCCCCTTTTACAAGATTATTTCTACCTCTCTAGAATTCACATTTGGATCCAATTATTTGTAATAGATACTGCTGGGAGAAACCTACAAGATAGAACCTTTTCTAACAGACGAAGCAAATATAGAAGCTTTTTAATGAAAAATTTTATTGAAATGGGAATTTTTGATCTCATACGATCATTTTCAACTGGATAAATTTTTTTATTAAAAATTTCTACATTCGCTTCATCTATTAGAAATTCAATTAAATCTCATGTATTATCCCGCGTCATCAGTTTTTAAACAACTGCGTCGCAGTTCGATCACAATCGAAGAAATGGGGTCGGATTTATGCATAATTATCATAGATTTAAGTAGAACTTAAAACATAAGTTATCTAAGTAGATATATAGGTATTTGGAATAAATGTTTTTGCAATTTCTGATATTTCAATGAATGATATCTTATGAATACAATTCATTTGTTCATTATGCAACAATATGTATTCGTATCAAATCAACCACTGATTAAATTGTTTTATTTTTTGGGGTGGGTGTGGGTGAGTGGGTGTGGGTGTGATGTGGGTGGAATGGGGGTGTGGATGTAGACGAAGAGGAGATTCACGCCCACACCCCATCCACACCCTATTCAAAATAATTTTCGAAAACAAAACGAATCGGTTTATTTAGATTTGTGAAGTGATGAAAGTGTTAGTATGGAACAAGGCCGTTCTTCGATTCTAATTATCAAATTTAAACCGACAATAATGCCGTCTTCAGCTGATTTTGATAAGACTCATGAGCTAGAATCAATTGGTATAACATCATTATCTATTGAAACAGCACCGTACCATTCAATAACAAATAATTTATAAATTTTTTTACCAACAAGCGCCTTATATGATCGGTTATGAACAAATAAATTTGAAATCCTCTTTAGTTATTAGTTCAAGTATTCGATTGTAAAATAGGTGTGGGTATGTGAGAAGACGTGCCGTATTAACGCCCATCGAAATATTTCTTTCATCAACATCCACATCTGCAACCAAACCTACATTCACCGACATCCATATCCTCTATTTTTTTGAAAAGAAATTTTTAGATTCCAATCTTGCTAAAAATTCCACCACAAATGCAGCTCAAATTGTAGAATCTATCGTGAAGTCTTCAGAATGTTTTCTTATATGGTTAGAGAAATATTCGCTAATTACTTTCTAATTAATTAATAACAAGGTGGAAGAGGCAAGATTTTTAAATCGATCTATACTAAAAGAATTTATTGAGCAAAATAACTCTAGCAAAGAATTACAGCCAAAGGACTCCGGTATATATTCCGTTTTGCATAGATTTGCCTATATGTACAAAATGCAGGTTGCTCCAAAAGTCATGACCATTTAATAAATATAAATAACTTCTCTGCTAATCATTGATATAGAAAATGTAACACATTCGGGTGTAACTTGAAAAATTAGACCTTTTTCTATCCTACCAACAATATGTCTTGTGTTTTTCTACATTTACTTAAATTTCTTTTGTTATTATTGCTTTTTGATTATTTCTTTTGATCTCTTTGAAAATGATCGAATCATGAGTGCATTTTTCACAGTGATCCATTAGTGAATTCTCGAAAACTTAAATAACTATAGAACCCAATTTATTAGAATATTTTGTAACTTATTTTAACATTATCCTTAATTCTTTTACTTTCTTTTCGTAAGAATATGTCATATACTATACATTGTAGATCAAACGACTGATAAAGAATTTCTATTGTAGATTATGATAATGTACATTGAGATACTTGCTCTGTAATGGTTTGTATTTATTTTTCTTCTATTTTGCAACGTTTTATTTTGAGATATAAAAATTATGCAAGTAATCAACAACAGATTATGTCTTCTATTGTTTTTTTCGATATTCTTGATATATAAATTAATAGTTTATTACTTGTACGATATTCATTGATAAATATTTCATCTTAATTATAATCGAAATTCGTTATATTGAAATTATGTGAAATAAAATCTCTGTTTCACTACCTTCTTTTTTATTATGAAAATGATGATTAAATTTTAAATATCATTTGAATTCGAAAATTTCTTTGCTGTGTAAAAACTATTCCATCAAATAATGAGGAGTGTGTTGAAATCTTTGTAGAGATGATCCTGAACGAGAAGGACCGTCTTTTCTAGCAAAGTTACAAAAGATTAACTGAAATTGTCACAAAAATTTCAAAAATATACTTTCAACTTGTTTATATTTCTAAGAGATAAGAAAATATAATATTCACATATAATAATGAATTGGTTTTTTATTCTTCATATGTATTTTTCGATCAACAAAGACAGTCATCATACACATTCTCCAACATCACATTTTGTATTATCGAATCATATTGAAAATGTTCTAAGTCTTCGTTACGTTAGCATATATTTGTGTCTTTTCTCTCTCATTTTTTGGAATAAGAAATATGTTGCCTTAAGAAGGTTTTTTTTTCGAAAATGAGACGAAGTGCTAATTTCTTGAGGATATTAATACATTATTTTTACAGACGTTTAATGCATCATATAGCGACAACGATTGTAAATACTCTTATTTTACAATAAGTAAAATAATGAACATATAGTTCGTAAAAAGACATCGCAAGTAGACATAGGAAAGCATATGATGAGCGCGAAGATTGCTTGAAAATTTGAAATATATACTTTTTGTTCGTTCTGTTTCAATTTCAAGCCTCTTCGGCAGCTATCGAAGTTTCGAGTACTCGGAGAAAACACATCTATCGAACTTTCAACCACTCGATTAAAATAAACATGTCGAAATGATACTTACGAGTGGTTCAGTAGAGTGAAATCCATCATAATAACAGTTTTGACGAGTGAAGATAATCTTAATCAAGCGATTCTTCAAAATTCGACTTTAAAACATTTCGTGTTTTTATTCAATAATCTGAGTAGAATGATTTATGTTCGTTTCGTAATTCACCTGAATTTCATAATTTTCTGAACAATATTTATTATTCACTTATTGAAAATAAGATCATAATTCACTTGTGATTTTGTCGAAGATCCTAGTCATAATGAATTTAAAAAAAAAAATTCTAAATATTGATTTCAAGCTTCGCTGTGCAAATTAATTCATTATGATATGTCATATTTATTAAATAAGCAATTTATATGGAATCTCAAATAAAAAAGCTCGTATGTCTCTTAGAGAATTCAGAAAGTTCTTCTTTTTTTGACAAAAAATATTATCTTTAATTTTCAAAAAATAGCATTAGAAGTTAGAAAACATCAATAAAATTTTAAATACTATCTTTTTATGAATTGAAAAGACGATTTTGATGTAAGAATAATAGTTCATATTTAGATCAACTGTTCGACAACAGTGAATCTAAAGTACCCATGTTTAAATCTCCTTTCCCGTATATACTTAAAAAATTCCAACGACTCGAAGTTTAAACATCTATTGAACAAAATCGTTTTCA
This sequence comes from Rotaria sp. Silwood1, assembly GCA_905250075.1. NCBI lineage: Eukaryota > Metazoa > Rotifera > Eurotatoria > Philodinida > Philodinidae > Rotaria > Rotaria sp. Silwood1. The sequence continues at coordinate 115,998 of CAJNOP010000564.1, read as the reverse complement.
CATCCACACCCAAATTTGAGTGATGAAAGTGCTGCTCATTCTATGTGCGTCTTCACCTAATGCAAAAGAATGAGAAGAAATAACATTTATTTTCTGTCTTTCACTATCGCACATGTATATGTCAAGAGAAAGAGAAGATAAGTACGCACAAAAAGACTTTCTCTAGACGATGTTCTTCCATATGAATAATCATTCAAATACTTCACTCTTATAATCGAAAAGAATAGTGCTCTTTTTTAAGTAACTCTGTTTAACAAGTGTTTATCTATGTACAGTCATGAGAATTCTGTTTCATATGTGTTTTTACAGTCAACAATGAATTTCAACATGATTTCTGTTCATTCCTGTAGTTTCGTTTTTGAAGAGCAATTATTATTCTTCTGCACTTGTCAAATAAATGTGATTTTTACCTCATTTATGCCTTTCTAGGGCTTGCATAAACGGCCTGTTGCAGAGGTAGAAAGAAACAATAAAAAGAATGAGTAACGACATAAGACAGCTTTCTTTTGCAATTTCATTGCTTTTCTACAGATAAACAATGTTGACAGTAAGCTTGTCGTTTTCTTTCGTTGTCACACTCTATCCTTTTTTTAGAACTTAAAGCATTAGTTTCTTTTGTTCAAAAGTATAACTATTGCATGAAGCTATATAGATACAAATCACAGAACGAGAGACTATAAAAAAGACGAACCTTCTTTCTCTATTTGATTTTTTATGATCAAGGGAAACTTGGATACTAGTTAGCTTATGTGCGTGCTGTGATTGTGACTTTTTTTGCGATTTGCTTGTATTTTCAATGATACGGTGTTCTTGATGGTGGTGTCTCCTGTCGAACGCTTTTGATCGGCTAATTGTTCAGTTTTTTCTATTTTCTGCATCTTTTGGTTGATATTATGTTGCTCTTCCAAATTATATGTAAATTACGTTCTTATCGTGAATATCTACTGACTTCAATGACCATAGCGATATAACGACATAGATAACAAAACTCCTTTCTTAACACACTCTAATAAAGCTTTTGATGTGGATGCTGCGATTGAATTCAAGAGTTCGCTAAATCAATAGACACATGCAACATTCATTCGAAAACGACGCATGAGACATTAATTTTTCAGTCGATTCGGCTTCTGAAAAAAGTTTCGTTTTCCATTCGCTTCTTAAATTTTTCATGAATTAGAAACAGGTTGAATCGAATAAGACTCCAGTTACCTATCTGATAAGGATCTTTTCTGCGTTCTCTCATATTAGTTGTGCTCTGTTCTTTTTTCAGTTACTATTATTCCGTTCACAACTATTTCCGAGTGTGGGATTAGTGAAACAAAGACATCTACAATAACTCCATTCAAATAGTGGATCTTGCACAAGGTCCACTGATTTATGTGTTTTATTCGAACTTTTGGTATTAGAAAGTGTAAATAATATGGAGTGTGTTTGCTGACAACAGTCAGTTTGATAGTCTTTATTTTAGAGTATCGTTGATGACGAAATACCTCCATAATTCGTACTATTTTACCCTAAAATCGAACCTAATTTCAGTTTCGTTTTGGCGCTGACAACACAGAAGAGATTATTGGAAAGAATTCTACTGATATATACTTGTAGAGTGCCAATTACTCTCTTCAATAGGATCCATCCGTAATCAAACAGATGTCTTATTTTCTTGACCGTTCAACTACCATATCTGTACGGAGAGTTCTACGGAAATCATGATTTAATTTTTCCTTTTTTTTTGTAGAATATTACACAACTACAATCAGTGACTGCAGCTCGGGCATTGATGGCGAATACATATCTTCTTACTCTACCTATGGAGTTAGTCCATCGCATTTTCTACCATTGCAATGTTCAGACGATTCTTTTTTCAATTCGTTGTGTCTGCAAAGGACTCCATGCTATTGTCAACGATTACAATCAATTCAAACTCATTTTTAATTCAGAATCACCGTACAGTGTAAACTCTTTGTCTCGTCTTATTCGACCGGAAAGCCTAAGCTCACTAGTTATCTCCAACGACTACAGAGAAAACAATCGAATCAGTTCATTTATTTCATTATTCAATGTTCAACGACTTTCTAAACTCCGTTCGTTGATTTTACATGGAGTCTCTGTCATGGAATTGAAATATTTCTTACAAAACCTCAGCACTAACTGTTTAATCTCGCTTTCGATTGAGTCGAGAGAGAGCCAATATAGCGAAATATGGGCTCTTATCTCGTCATTACTTGTTCGGTGCAATCTTCGGAAGCTATGCATGAGTAATGCGAAGTACATAATGGAACTTATATCGTGCCCAAATCAATGCAAAATAGAGCATCTGACAATTGGTTACTGTGATTACAGTGCCTATCTTGTCATTTTGCGCCAGCTACCTCACTTACGAACATTCGTCATAAGAGACTGCACTATGAATATTACTGATGATACTGTTAGTTTATCGTCGGTCTCCACGTTCTATCCACATTTGATGTCTCTGACCATTACCGACTGTTCAGTTGCTACAAAGCATCTCGAATCACTACTTTCATTAACACCTGAGCTTTTCCATTTTAAGCTGATTTCTAATAGACCAACGTGGGATTCTGTGTTTGATGGTTTTTATTGGGAACATTTCATTCAAACAAAACTCCTTTGGCTAAATAAATTCGAATTTTTCTTCTGCCATACATCTACCAGTAATGACAGCATCACTAGTCTCAATTCAGTGATTGCTCCATTTCGAACTCCATTCTGGCTCAACAATAAACGTTGGTTTGTTACTTGTGATTATGTTCTACAATCATTTAAGATGAGGCTCTATACAACACCAGTCGCCATTATTGATTTCGAAAGTTCAATCAGATGTGAAGAATCTTCGATAGAAGGTGTCTGCCATCTGACTGGAGGACAGATAAACGAAATGGTTGGTACTACTTCACAAAAGGTCTGTCAGTAAACCTCATCTCTATGACACATGAAATATCATTGCTTTTTTCTATCAAAATTTTCATCGGAAGTTTATTTTAATTGAATCTTCATCTTTCATTTTAACCAAGAAGGTAATCAGCTCTTATCATTAGATTATAGTTAGAAACGATTTTTTGCAAGAGTTCCTTCAACATGGGTATTTTTAACCTACTGACATAATTTACTTGGTTCGAACAGAGTAGAGTAAAACCTTTTGTGTTACTGAAATTTTTCAAAACTTGACTCCAGAGTAGTTCAAAATAATCGATATGAATTCAGCTAAAGTTGCAACTTAACAAGAATTGAGAAAAAATTGCACACATGTATATTTTTTCGTGTTATCATCGCTAGAGATGCGAGATACTTGCACTCAAATTGATAGCGACAACAACGACAAAAATAACTATGGAGGAAAGTCGCTAGAGAAATCGATAGCAACCAAAAATATTTCACCTTCTATTTTGAATAAGAGCGTCGCCAGCGACCAGACATGCGCGAAATTCCTAACCGTAAGTAAGGAAAACTTTTGAAATCAAGAAAGTTCTAAAACTGGAAACAATGAGAAAAAGAAGTGGAAGAAATTGACAAAAATAGACACAAAACCTGTCAGTGCAGCTCCTTCAGATGTCAAAGTGTGAAATTCACAAATCCTGACCGTTATAAATCCATGAAATATTGTTAGTGTTCTAAAAATAGTTTATTTTACAAAAAAATACCGAATAAATGAATTAATCAAAATTACAACGAATTTTATAATTGATATGCACGCTCTGACATTTTGTTATTTTGAAAATGTTCGCATTTATAATTACTTTTCGATCCACTTATGCGATATTTTTACCACTCCTATACTTTAAAAACTTAATTAGTTGTATGGTCAGGTAAATCTTCTTTTCTTTTAAGGATAATATCTCTATGATAGATGCCATAGAAAGCGACAAATACAATTTGGAAAATAGCTATTTATACACTCATTTTCGGGAGATATAAAAAAGGCACTCCAGCAATATCATCGGTGTTCTTGCGCTCTCACCCCTAGTGTCAGGTTACTTTGTACCACGTATTACCCCAGCTTTGCTCATTGACCGTCAGTTTCTCACCAATTTATATCATTCTATCGATTTATCCGTTTGTCTTTGACTATCTAACAACCTCACTAATGTCTTACACTACGAATCAGTAGCATGCGATATAGCTTTCCGAGATAGTGGCGATTGTTCTATTCTTCTGTTGGTCTCCTTTGTATTCCTCAGCTTGTTTTCACACAGACACTCACAACGCTGAACCTTTCACGAAGCCGAATAGGACTTACGGGGGCAAAACATCTTGCTGACACGTTACGTAACAATAGAGTGATTCTTATATTCTCACTATCTTTTTCATATGCATTTTCTCATCACCGAACAGACATTGGAAACGCTGAATTTTAATGATAATGAAATCGGAGATGCTGCTTCAGCATATTTCGCTGATATGTTACGCACTAATACTGTAATGCCCACTCTTCTTTCGTCTCTATCATACCAATAGTCTTGTCTCTACATAGACACTTAAAATGCTGGATCTTTCGCGAAATAGAATAGGGGATACTGGGGCACAATATCTGGCCGATGCATTACGAAAGAACACGGTAACCCTTATTTTTGCTTCTTCTTTCTCTGGTAAAGCTTCTTGTGTTTCCACAGACACTCTTAAGATTAGATCTTCAAAATAATGCAAGTGCGGTTTGCGAGGCGTTGGAAGCATCTATCAGAATGCGCAATGATCGAGTGAGTTATTCATTCTTTCTTCATTTTTCGTATATTCGAATTCTCGGCTTCATTCAGACGTTCACCGTGGTGAACCTTCATTGGAAACAAATCGGTCAGATTGGAGCTCGATATCTCGCTGACACCTTACGAAACAACACGGTAACACTAAATCTTGCATCGTGTTACTCATATTCATATTCTCGTCTCCTGACAAATAGTTACTGAGCTAGATCTTTCGTACAATAAAATCGGAGATACTGATGCACAACATCTCACAGATGTATTACGTAACAACATGGTGACTCTCATTTTCTTTTCTTTATTGCCATCTTTGTTTTCTCCTCTACAAACAGACACTTAAGACCCTGGTACTTGTAGCAAACCAAATCCGAGACGTCGGTGCGCAATATATCGCTAACGGTTTGCGTAACAATACGGTAGTCTTAGTTTTTCCTTTATCACTTTGGTATTCGTTCTCTCGTCTCGACATAGACGCTCAAAACGCTAAACCTTAAACGTAATCAAATAGGAGTTTCGGGTGCACGATGCCTCTCAGATGCCTTACGAAACAATACAGTAATCCTCATTTATTTAATCTCTTTTATAACTATCTTCGCCCCTCCACAAAGGCACTTACAAGACTAGAACTTCACAACAACGCGAGTGGATTTTGCGTGGCCGTGGGAGTAGCTAGAGAACTATGTACTGATAATGTGAGCTATTTATTATCTTTCCATATGTCCTGCATCTATTCACACCTCTCCATAAAGGAACTTACCAAGTTGAACATTGGATACGAGAAAATCGGAGATGATGGAGCACAATGTCTCGCTGATACTTTACGAAATAATACGGTAACGCTTATTGTTATTTTTTCCTTCTATATGCGTCCTCTGCTCTATATACAGACACTCATTAAACTGGATTTGTCAGCAAACGAAATTGGAGATGCTGGAGCACAGTATTTCGCTGATGCCTTACAGAATAAAAAGGTGATTCTTATTTTTTCTTGTTCTGTCTCATGCCTATGTTCTTTGTGTCATTCAGCAACTAAAAAAACTGAACTTTTACGATAATCAAATAGGAGATACTGGTGCGCGCCATATTGCTGATGTCCTACGAAATCACGAGGTGATTCAAATTCTTGTCTGTGTCTCTTCCTCATCATTATTCTCGTCTCTACATAGACACTCACTACACTGGATCTTCGATATAATCAAATTGGTCCTACTGGCGCACAATATCTCGCTGATGCCTTACGAAACAATAAAGTAATTTTTATTATTAATTCATTCTTTCATATTCGTCTTCTCCTCTGCACATAGACACTCACTACACTGGCCCTTGCAGCGAACCGAATAGGCGATGTCGGGGCGCAAGGTCTCGCTGACGCCTTACGTAGTAACACGGTGATTCTTCTTCTTCTTCCTTAATCTCTTTGGTATATATCTTCGCATAATCACGTAGACACTAAGCACACTGAACCTTTATGACAATGACATCGGAGATAGTGGTGCTCAATATCTCGCTGATGCATTACGAACTAACACGGTGATTTTCATTTTCTCTTCGTCTGTTTCATAATTATCATCTTCGCTCGACATAGACACTCACAAAATTACACCTTCAGTTCAATCGAGTGGGGAAAGATTCAAACTTTTGACTGAAAATTGACGATGGCAGAATTAATTTCTGAACACGAAGCTTTTAAGCCGACTCGAAGAAGCATATAGTTTTGAAAATTTTACTTTGTGACCGTCATGTAAATCAATAATTAGTCACTATCATTACGATGTTTTTTTTTGTTGATTTTGATGATGTTGGTCTAACAGCACGATGCAATCGAAGCGATTTGGTTTCCTTTCTTTTGATAATAAATTAATTCTCTTGCAAAGAGTGAATTCGCACATCGTTCATCTTGACTTAGTAATGTTTCAATCCAATGAATGATCTTTACATGAATGAAGACAATTTCGGCAGGTAGTTTCTGTAATAGCTTCTCTTAAGGTTCGTTCAAGAGAAGGAGATTTAAGATGTTCATAATCAAATTCACTTAAACATTTAGAATGCTCTAGAGAAAAAACTAGAACATATAATATTCTCTTTAAAAGATTCATTATCTGCATCTTTACAGTAATACGTAAATAGTTATATGATGATGTGTTCAAATTAGTATGAAAACAAAATCTATAAGCACGACCAGATAAACGACGTATTTCGTCGGTTTTACATTTGAGGGCGTGGGTGTGGGTGTGGGTGTGGGTGACTGTGGATGGATGTGAATTTGCATCTTCTCTTTACCCACACACCCACACCCATACCCACACTCGTACCTCACTCCCACACCCATACTCACACCCACACCCACACCCCACACCCACACCCACACCCCACACCCACACCCACACCCCACACCCACACCCACACCCACACCCATCTTTTTTATAATTCGATCATCTTTTTCAATTATAAGCAATTAATATTCGCTAATATATCGCAGTTCAGCGCTTTTAGTGATGCTGAAGAAGAAGTTTTATTTGCTTCTGGCTCATATTTTAGAATAGATCAAATTAATTTTGATCAAGATGATAATTTTTGGACTACAGAATTAATAGAAGATTATGTGAATGAAAAAAAGAATTATTTTAACAGACCATTTTATATTGATATAATTGCCATTGGTTTTTATTTACTAGTTAAAAATGATAATTTTCAATCTGTAGAGGAAGATTATGAAATTTTATTAAAACAATCGAACTCACCTGAATGGATTTTTTCGTGTTATGTTAGGTTTGGTTTAATTGAATATTATAAGAAGAATTATGAATCAGCATTAAAACAACTCACACATACGATGAACATAATTCACAAGAAAAATCTTTGGAAGACGTGTGAAATAATCGGAAATATTCTATTGTATTCTTGCAGATGTTTATCGAGAGATGAATAACTATGACATGGCCCTAGATTTCTATGCAAAAGCCACAAATATCAATCAGATGCATTATTTCATTGAAGAAAACGATTGTTTCTGGGATATGCACATTTACAAAACTAAATTCAATCCATTTGTCAAAGATGATAGATATTTTTATTACTGTGATCGACCATTGCTTAATATGGTCATATTCTATAAAATAAATGAACAATGGGATTCAGCGATAGATATTTTTCGGAAAATTTTGAACGATTATAACGAACATCATTATACTAGTGAAGCAAGTATGTTTGTCAAAATATTTGGACATAATGAAAAGAATAGTAATTCACATGATTTCATTGAGAAGAATCGAATATTTCTTGGTGGTAATACTATGATGCGATTTATGAACGATGAACACAAAAAATACGTACTACTTGCTTATGTTGAGTTGACTGATCATTATTTGGAGTATAATTGTCTTGATCATGCATTCGTATGTTATTAAGAAATTCTTCAATTTGAAATGAAAATTGATTTATTTTTATATGTTCGATGTCTTTATGGTATTGGAGGAACTTATGAGTTAAAACAAGATTATATTGCAGATGTAAATTGGTTTACAAAAGCGATTAATTGCAGTATTGATAATATTTCAAAAACTCAATACAGCACTAATCTTTTCAAGAAAGATATTTATGAACGGTATCTATCAATATATAGTGAAAAACTAAATGATAAATTGTCATCAATTGTTTATATGAAAGAAATAATAACTTGCTTCAAAAGAGAGATAATCTAGACAAAATATGTGATTTAATAGTGACAATTTATAAAATATCAATTTTTTTTTATCATTATAATGACAAAGCCAAAATCAAAACAATGTGCAATTATATTTATGAAGTTTTGAGTAAAATTAAGATAAACGATCACCTTTGGAAAAAAATGGCTATGTATTGGATCGAAATATGATTTTAAGAGATTTCAGCAGAATTATCATAATTGTAATCCTATAATAGACGAAAATTATAATGTCTATCTGAAATTATATAAGAAAATATTTGATATTCTCTCAAGTGACACTTCAGAGAAATTAAAAAAACATAGAAAACAATGTGAACAATTTCTTAATCATTTACAGTCATAAACTAAGCCGCAAGGTCGCTGTGTTCGAATGGTGGAAATTGTCAGAGGATAAAAATGGACCTTATGTGAAATCGAATCGTTCAGTATCTCAATAATCATTTTCAATCTAATAATCGACTATCGTTCAATCTTCACAATTTACTGTATAAGGTGGGACTTACATTTCCGATAGCATCGAATACTTAAATATCATTGTTCAATGAATAACTATGTCAAGTAAAAATGATTTTTAGTCATATGTCAATGAGAATGTGGGTGTTATTAAAGAGAAAACAATATCCACATCGACACCCACGCCCACACCCTCAAAATACTATTTTTGTAGATTAATTGTTTGATAAATTGTAGTTTTCTTTATGTTTATTTGAAATTCTAAATATAAAAGTGCCTAAAAAAACGAAACTGTGAACAAGTAAATGTTGATTACGAAAAGTAAAAGTTTTTAAGCGCATATTTATGATTATATGTACGATTGTATAACTATTTTCAATAGTTATTAAATTCTTATAAAAAATTTGGCCTTCTCAGTTTCTAATAACCATAGAGTTCTACTTCGCTGTAGGCAACATAGTCACTGGTATTTCGCTTAGCAGTAACAAGAAAGCGATAACTTATAAAAGTGTGAGGCGATGAAATATTTTGAAAAGGTCCATAAGTAGAACGACCTAGAACATTTTCTAAACCTGTTGAACCGGCGTATATAATTGACCAAGTCGTACAATTCACCAAAGTATCACAATTAGCTCCTTCTACTGTGATATTAGTTGGATCACGATTAGGTGAGGATGCATTGGCGGCAGTAGCGAAACGAAATTTAACAAGAGTTGGTTGACATTGTGCAATTGTAACGTAAAAACCGGTATTGAGACCAGCGTATACATTGGTTCCAGAAGTTGAACTACCTCGACTCATATATTTAGTACTAGTATTATTATCAAATAAGTTGTCAGGAGACTGATTGATGGCATATGTTCCAACACCTGTTGAATCCTCAGTAGCAATTGTACTAACTCCACCTGCGACCGTATTCCATAGAGCTTGAACAGATCCAGATTGTACGACGAATAAAGACGTTGAATCTATGAAAGAAAATAAGAGTAAATAATAACTTCATCTAACAGGACTAAACATATTCGTCAATGCTGAAGTAAATAGTGTCTCAATTATTTTTATTGCTTCAATCGACTAATAGAAGGTCATGTTGGTAGCGCTACTTTATAAAAAATTGTTTACTTCCATAATTATCTGACAATGAAATATATTTGTTCAATTCGTATCTTATTGTTACTTACAGAATATTCTACAGCCAAAACTTATTTAATTGTTGTTTAGTTTCTACAGTGATTTCAAAAATTACCTTTGTATATGAGAAGAAAAGAGATCTATTTCAACAGAAGGGTTAAAAACTTTAAACCTACTTGATGTCCCACTTTGACTTGATGACGATTGAGTCGAAGAGCCAAAGAGTTGCACTTCACTATAGGAAACCAAATTACTTGAGTTTCTTTTAGCTGTAATAAGAAAGCGATAACTCTTGTAAACGTTGCTGTTCGATATTGACTGGTATTGGCCATAATCTAAACTATTTACTTGTATATCAAGACCCGTTGATCCATTGTAAATTAAAGTCCAATTTACACAAGTCGTTAGATTCGCACAGTTAGTTCCTTCGATAGTAAGCTCAAGTGGTTCGCGTTCTGAAAGACTGTATGCATTACCGAATCGAAATCCGATGAGTACTGGTTGACATTGAGCAATAGTCATATAAAAACCAGTATTGAGACCAGCATATGCATTGATTCCAGAACTTGAATTACCTCGACTAGCATATTTTGTACTAAGACTGCCGTCGAATAGTTTATTCGGAGATTGTCCAACAAGATAGGCTCCGGCACCAGAATTACTTTCAATCGCTAGTGTACTGATTCCTCCAGCAAATGTTTTCCATACACCATAAATAGTGTCAGGTTGAACGTCCAAGAAAGATGGTAAACCTATAAATAATGATGTAACTCATTGTTTTAAAAAAAGAAACTCCGATAAACTCAGATAGGAAAAAATTAGACAAACCAGTACTGAAGTCATTCAACTATCATTCTTCTATTCAAATCTTAATGTTGATATAGTATATATCTGTAACAGAATTAGCTGTATTTATAAGACAAATACTCATACATATATATTTATATAATTTACCTACATATTTTTATGAAGTTTTTCATCTATCTGGCTAACACCTTCATAAGGAAGCTGCAAGAAAAGAAAGAACAAGCATCTTCACATATAAATTTCAAAAATATGACAAATCGTAAATATCTTAACCTTCCTATTACATTTCAATCTATCTTTTGCAGCGGCAAATAATGTAATGTACAACTTTCGAAAGATTCAGTCATTTTTTAATTTTTATGTCTAATATGGCATCAAAAGGATCGTATTCCCCAAACGATGCATAACAAAAAAAAATTGGAAACTATCCGAAAGATTCATGATTCTCACTTATTATTGGTTAAATCAATAAGAAATACCCACTTGTACAAAATACAATATTTTCTTTTTTAGGAGTAAATTTCAAAATGCTTCCAAATCTTACTGATCCTTTGCAAAAAACCACAAACTTTACAAAAAAATCGTCGTGGATATGGTTTCAACATTTTCGCCTCTTCGACCTTCACACACATACTGAATCATTCTACGGAAAAGCAAAGCATACCCTATCAATAATGATTGCATTTCTACTTTGTCACTATCAAAAAATTCTTTTCCTTTACACACTGCAAAGATCGTTCTCTTCAAAACAATAGATACGTGTGATCATTCACAATCATAAAGCTTTCTCAAAGAACCGCAACGCTTAAAGAAAGCTGAACGATCCCAACATTTCTCTTGTACTCTATAACATTAGTAGGAGATAGTGAAATAAACTTCAGGCAAACTATAATAATCATCATTTATAGTTCTCAAACTATAACGATGCCTTGAACAATTCACCTATACCAATCTAATTTTCAGACGATCTTAAACATATCCACAATATTCTCATACTTTTCAACACGCCCATGCCCTATACATTCGATGTCACAAACGACCCAACGGCAGTGAACACGAAGAAACACTACCACTGCTAACTAAACAAAAACTACCTTCCAATCATATAGCAGCTAGGCGATAAACAAACAGGGCTACCCAGAGCAGCTCTCTCCCACTTCCTCAAAAATATTTCACTCTTACTATCCATTCCAATCATATCAACAAGACTCACTTATTGTAGTGGTTGTTGTTGTAGTAGTTTCAGTTGTAGTTGACGCTGATGTGTCCCTAGTGCTCGTTGTTTCAGTTGCGATGGTTGTTTGCGTAGTGGTCATTGTTTCAGTTGCGGTGGCTGTTTCAGTTGTGGTTGTTGTTTCAGTTGCAGTAGTTGTTTCGGTTGCGGTGGTTGTTTCAGTTGCAGTAGTTGTTTCGGTTGCGGTGGTTGTTTCAGTAGTGGTGGTTGTTCCAGTTGCAGTGCTTGTTTCAGTTGTGGTGGTTGTTCCAGTTGCAGTGCTTGTTTCAGTTGTGGTGGTTGTTTCAGTTGTGGTTGTTGTTTCAGTTGTGGTGGTTGTTTCAGTTGCGGTGGTTGTTTCAGTTGCAGTAGTTGTTTCAGTTGTGGTGGTTGTTTCAGTAGTGGTGGTTGTTTCAGTTGCAATGCTTGTTTCAGTTGTGGTGGTTGTTTCAGTTGTGGTTGTTGTTTCAGTTGCAGTGCTTGTTTCAGTTGCGGCGGTTGTTTCAGTTGCAGTAGTTGTTTCGGTTGCGGTGGTTGTTTCAGTAGTGGTGGTTGTTTCCGTTGCAGTGCTTGTTTCAGTTGTGGTGGTTGTTTCAGTTGTGGTTGTTGTTTCAGTTGTGGTTGTTGTTTCAGTTGAGGTGGTTGTTTCAGTTGCAGTGCTTGTTTCAGTTGTGGTGGTTGTTTCAGTTGTGGTTGTTGTTTCAGTTGTGGTTGTTGTTTCAGTTGTGGTGGTTGTTTCAGTTGCAGTGCTTGTTTCAGTTGTGGTGGTTGTTTCAGT